>JALLPE010001569.1:0-13357 GCA_036940025.1 Conticribra weissflogii
GGGCTCATCATTCCAATATCCTTGTCAAATTCAACAGATGTGCCAGTCTTGTCTGGGGATAAAATCACATTGGCTGAAGGAAGTGGGGGGGAACTTGGCGTAGAACCATCACCAGTGCCCCAGAACTCATGCATTACCTCCTCATTGGTGTTGGCTAAGTCATTGATCTTGGGGGGTGGCAGTTCTGGAAGAGGGAGATGAGTTTGTTTTGTGCTCATGGTGAGGTCCAGAAACCCAGTTGTCTTTTTGACAGCAACGAGTGGTGCAACAAAATTAAGAAGTTTGACCTAACCCTAACCCTAACTAAGTCATGGATCTTGGGGAGTGGCAGTTCTGGAAGAGGGAGGTGAGTTTGCTTTGTGCTCATTGTGAGGTCCAGAAACCCAGTTGTCTTTTTTGACAGCAATGGGTGGTACAACAAAATTGAGCAGTTTGGCCTGGTTTGTGATGTACAAAAGCCATGAGATTATTACTACATACATAATTTTGGGCGTATATTTCAAAAAAGGCATTGAAACAAGCTCAAAAGCATGTCTACTATAAGTTTTTTATGAATTAAAATAGGGTCATGCAAAACCCAGTATACTGGGTCTGCCAGATAAGGAGATATAAACTTTCTCATTAAGAGTAACTACAACAGTACTAACTACATGGTATTGTGGACATTCAATGGGGTGTTTTACTTGATATAATCATTAATCAGGGAACATAGGTTGAAATGTAATTTTTTCTACTTTGGATCCAATAATAAAAATGAGTCTAGAAGAGAGGAAAATCACATGGTCGATCAATGGCAACAGGTGCATTTCCAGGTTGAGCCAAGATATGGAGGTTTGCACTCACCAGATTTTTCTCTTTTTGTCTTCCGTTTCCTGACAAGTGTTGACACAATAGGAATTTGTAGAAGTTCTACCAAGAAGAAAAAAATTATCAACCATGATGAAAACAACCTATCACAGCGGCTTTGGCACTATTGCCTGCCAATTCACAATGTCTCAACCCTTCAGCATTTTTTGGGCAATAAATCCCACTATGCAGATGATGGTTGCCTCTAATGTAGGGCACCTTTACTAAAAAATGAATCAATATAAATTTGTTGATGTTGAAATTTTGAATCCTTTCTTTCATGTTGCAATGAGAAATTACTGTATTAATGATCCTCCCAAAGCAACTTTGCAATAGATTCCCTCTCATATGTACTTGCTGTTGCTCCTGATCCTACAGATATTGAAGAAGAGTAGACAAAGTGGGAAATATACACTGAAGTCTGGGATGCTGAAAATGCAAAATTAAAAAAATCACTTGAAATTAAGTTTGTGACTTTTCCTATAAACTTAGAATGGGCTGCTAGAAGTTACTCCATGTAAGGCTCAGACATTCAGTTCCTTAAGGGGTGCTTACTGAAGCAAGGTGGAGAAAATAATTAATGGGCAAATTATAATTATTTTATTTATGATTGATTATCTATTTTTTGCATTTTTGGTCAAATTTGGATATCATGTCTTCTAAAAGGAATCATGCAACAAAACATTTAAGCAGCTGATGAGCCCCATTTGTGATTGCAATCAACAATGTAGATTAGTACAAAAAAACATTTTGAATAAGTGATGATGTTAAAACTTGAGTAGCAATTGGAATTTTTTCACAACTAAAACTCTGATTGTGTGATATGACAAAAAAGGAAAAAATTGGGATTTAATTAGAATATATATCATCGTAATATAAGAAATATTCTTTAAAAAGTGTATAAATTTTTTTGAATTAATTTTAAAAATATTTTGCAAAAAATCATGTATGAATAAACTTTCAAAATTGAACAAATATTATTTATTTTGACTGTAAATTACATTACATAACTCAACTTTTTATGAAATAAACCAGTAATTACAGCCCAAGGACCTTCAAACTCTGTACATACTACATCCAAAGTGACTGAGGACTTGTATATATTATCAACAGATATTTGTCCTCTAGTGTGAATGATGATATTACAAATAAACAAGTATTTAGGCAATATCAATCATTTTACCACATCAAACAATATCACACAGTGTTTTGTGCTAATCCTTATTTTGTCAAGATATTATTAAAAACATAGGGTAATACAATACAATTATAATGGACCATAAGAAATATTCACTAGTTTTCAAAGCCCTAGACCCTTGAGTGAATACTCTACCATAAATCCTTACACTGAATCACTATCTTGTACAATACTATAGCGATACTTTCATGGTATCAAATCTAGTAGTTACAGTCTTGCACCCTCAAATCTCTTCTTCAAAAATAACTGATGATCAGGAATATTTAATACTCTTTCCTATAATTATGAAAAGTGCTTTTGTGTCTACGGTACTATCGATTCTATTGCAATGAAATAAACTAGTTTTAAAAGCCCAAGACCCTTCAATCTCTGTACATACTACATCCAAAGTGACTGAGGACTTGTATATATTATCATCATTCATATATGGAGTAGTGTGAGTAATGATATTAAAGTCAAACAAGTATTTAGTCAAAATCAATCATTTTAACACATCAAACATAATCACACAGTGTTTTGTGCTAATACTCATTTTGTAGAGATATTATTGGAATTATGGGGTAATACAATACAATGATAATGGACAATAATGAATATTCAACACTCTCTCTTATGATAATGGAAATGGCTTTTGTGTATGTTGTGACAATATTTCACCATAAATCCTTACACGGATCACTATCTTGTACAATACTACAATACTGCAATCATACTTTCATGATATCAAATTTAGTACTTCTAGTCTTGTACTCGTTATTTTTTCATTGGAATTAATTTTTTTGATATGAAATTAATACACATGGTAAGTTTTTTAACTTTTTTGAAATCAGTTCTTGTGAATTTTTAAGTTCATCTGTAGTCTGTGTTTATTGATGCTTATGTTTTCATTGTGGAGATAAATGTGTTTTCAAGTTTATCCATCTTAAATTCATTAGTTTTACAACTTTTACTTCTATCACTACTCACTTTTTGAAATGATTTTACCCTTTTCACTGTTTTATTGAGCACAGTTTTGGTTTTTTCCTTGAAGATGGGCTACTTATATTATTTTTTTATCATTTTTTAATTCTTGTTTTGAATGTACCGCTTGTCCCAAATCCAAACACAAATCCAAACATGAAAATAATTCATTTTTTTGTTTTTTATTTTTTTTATTTTTTATGTTTCAACATAGTTGTTTTGAATATGAAAATATTGATGTAATGAAATTAAGTTCCTGGGTGACATGTGATATAGTATTCTTTTGATTTGATCTATTATGAACCATTGTCATCAGATCATATTATTTTGGTTGAAGCAAAAATATTATTTTGTTGAATAAAGTAATATTATTTTTTGTTGAGCAAATTTTTATTCTAGCATTTGAGATTTGCATTTTGGAACAATTGTTATGATATGACTTTTTTTATAAAATATTTTAATTTTTAAATATTTCACCATTTTTCCATCACATCGTTTTCCATCACAAGTTTTACAACATCATCATCTACCTCGAGACATAAAATATCATCACTGATGGTGGAAGTTCGTGCGTACGAAGATGTCAAAACTCGAACTTTTTCGGATCTTGTGAATGCGGCTGAGTGTGGTGTGGCACCTATAATTTATCGTTTCGTACCGCATGTTAAGTACTGGACTGCCCTAGGTATGCTAGATAGTTTTAGTACCAATAAAAAATAATGTCATGGATTTTGCGATCTCCATGGAGTTTATAATTATTGTAGGAATCAGTAGTTTGTTATCATTTTTTGTGCGTCATTTTTGTTCTTTTTAAGAGAAGTTTCATATTATACAAGATGAGGAGTGCTAAGGTATACTTTGGAATAATATAATATATTTCTAGTAATATCGATTCAAAATAATACAATATGAAAGATACATATGTAGTGTAAAAAAGGTACCTTACTTTGATTGTATAATATTCCTGGATGGCTGCCGTCTGTTTTGGAAGCTTCGCAATCTGCTATCCCGAATGCGGCCATCCATCACATGTTTTTCAACAGTTATCACCCATCACCCATCATCCATCACTTGTCATCCATTGGAGATGTAAAATAATGACACTCTCGTATTATTTTAAAATGATGTTAGAAGAAGAACTACACATTTTATGTTGTTTTTCTAGACAGCATCTTGTCCGAGCAGCCGCGCCAGCCATCATTTTTTGCAATTTTGATTTGATAGCGTTTTGGATGATGATTCTTTTAAAAAATAGCAAGAAAGAGTATTACAACTAAAACTTATATTTCACCGAGCACCACTGTGCCATCATAATATATATTAATTACTTTGCCATTCCATTCCGCTGGTTGGTTGGTCGTCTCCCACTACTACCACTTCGAGCAGGCCGTCATCGAATTGCATTTTTTGCATGGCGTGGCAGAGCACTGCCATTCGAAAACCGTAAGGCTCCCAATACGAAAATCCCGCCTGAAACAGTCGACAGGCATCGCTTCTTCTTGCGAAGATACCAACAGCGACACATGACGCGCATCACGATCGCCACCTGGAACAAGAATAAGGGAATGGGTTCCCTCGTCGCCGTCGCCGTCGTCATCCTGGTTCTTGTCGTCGAAGCAGCAGCTACTGCTGCTGCTGCTGCTACTGCTGCCGCCAATTCAAATTCAAATTCAAATTCAAATTCCAAAAATAATTTCAATTTCGATTCCAATTTCAAATCGACGTCGCCATCGCCGTCCTTCTTCTACCCCAACAACAACAAAGTGGTCATCACCAAGTCCCATGAACAGCTGGAGCTGGAGCGACGATTGCAAACCCTGGACGACCGGCCACGACAGCGACCACAGCCACAAGAGTTTGTCACGACCTTTTACAGACAAAAGCGAAAAGAGCACCTCCAGTCGTCCACGTCATGCGGGCGGAAGGGGCCTTCCTTAGAGCACGAGGACCGCCTTGGCGAGATCCACCGGTCGGCGTCCGTGAGAGGAGGGGCCGTCCGATCTGCCTCGTCTTCGTCGTCAACTTCGTCTTTGCATCATCATCATCATCATCGTCGTCGTCGTCGTCGTCTTTGTGACGCTGATGCTGACGCTGATGCTGGCACTTCCAATTTGCCTCTCTCTTCTTCTACTTCGTCTTCATCTGCTTCTTCCTGTTCTTCCTCTTCCTGTTCTTCTTCTTCTCTCACACACGAAGACGATGCAGATGATCATGATCATGATAATGATATTGGTACTTACAACGATGATTACTTCCTTTCCTCGTTGTCTCGTGGTAACAACGACAACGACAACGACAACGACAACGACAACGACAATGACAACAGTGGCGGAGGAGGAGGCCTGGGCTTGCTACGGGTTCCTTGCAGTATTGCGATCAATGCCCACGAAGATGCCAGGTATGATCATTATCATCATCCGCATCATTCTCCTTACAGTCGACACAATCATCACCATTCTCATGACCATTACGGTGAGTTCCATGTAATGAATTATAATTATGGCTCGCACAAAACCATCCCCACTCACGACGGCAACCAAACACAATGACGATTGCAAACACAATTGCAACCACAATTGCAATCACAATCACCACTCCCATGACCTCAGTCAAAAAAACGCCCATAGCTGCCTACGTGGACACGGGAGCCCAAGTCACCGTCATCTCCGCCGCCGCGGCGCGAAGGGCCGGGATACTCCATCTCATGGACAGGAGATATGCCGGAAGAGCCACCGGAGTGGGACATTGCAAAGTCCTCGGGAGGATTCCCGCGCGGCACGTCTACTTCCTTCTCGGAGATGGTGGTGGAAGGAATCACCGTCGGGATGATTGGCATTCTCGCCGCGAGGATGGCGAACACAACACATCGGATCATGAGGATGATGACGATCATGATGAGGATGATGATGCTGTTGCCGACGGCGATGATCGTGACGACGATGGTGGTCATGCCGTAGACGAGACTCGTCGTTATCACCGCCGCTTGGATCACTACCGCGATGACGAATACAACGACTGCCACGACGACCAACGCAAAGCGGACTCGTCCACCCTCCAAATGGAAGGTCCGGCCCTCACCGTCCTCGAAGGAACCATCACCCAAGGAGTCGACGTATTGCTCGGACTGGACGTCCTGCAAGATTGGGAGGCGGAAATTCACATGGGACCCAATAAATCCATCACCGTCAAAAAGAGCCGCGGGCGGAGCGGGATCGGCGGTGCCAGTGCCAGTGGCTGTGGCAGTGCCAGTGCCAGCACTGCCGCCGATGGTGGCCATGCGACGGACACATTGGTCATTCCATTTGTTGCCAATGAAAATTACGGTGATCGCAATGGGTTCAAGTCGCATTCCAGTCGTCGACGTCGCAATCCGCATCCTTTCGATCACGTCCACCGAGACCAACATGATTCGTGTCGATCGTCTACAGTAAATCATCACTCCAAAACAAGCCAACATCATCATCATATTCATCATCATCATTTTGATGATGATCGGCGTCATCCTCATCCTCATTATACTAACACAGCCCCGAGATCGAGAGGCATCGGCATTACCCACAGCAGTGATGGAATGCCGAAACATCATCCCCATTCTCACCGTCAACATCATCGTCATCATTCTGGACACCACCAATCGTTATCATTGGATAACGAAGGGCAAGACGAGGAAAACGACACCTTTTCACCAACGGCATCGGACGTCGAGTCCGATTTGGATATGTTGGAACATTCTTCCACTGGTTGCAGGACTGCCTCGGCCACACTGCTTGGTCGATTCTCGAACAATCCGACATCGGTTTCGGAGAGCAAACTCATCAGGGGTACTTTGGAAGAGAATCTATTCGAGGAAGGCAAAGACCAAGGTGACGAAGTCAATGACGATGACGACATTGACGATGATGACTATATCCAAGAAGAAGACGACGACGTTGATGATGATGACGACGATTTGGGGGACTTCGACATGTCTGGACTATGACACGGGATTGGATCGTCGCAGTGTTAGTATTCTTGTAGAGAGAGTAGGAGGTGAGAACGGTTGCCGGCATTGGATCCCGAGCTCCGCTTCCTCGTCCCAAAATGACATTTTGCATTTCACTCAATGACGTGGGCTTTCGATTTTGGCACAATTTTTAATATTACACATCACACGCAGGGGTTAATTCCGCATTGGGAGAAAATGCCATCAGCCGCGCCCACGACCGGAGTTCCATTCAGCTCGGAAAATGATATGTATCCCCCCGTTCCTTCAGAGATGAAATGACCGTTGTCAGCTCACATTGTTATTGAGTACAATAGCTTCTGCTACTCATTATGCTTAGTGTATAAAAATATTCGATGTAATACTATTTCCACCTTGGAAATTATCATATTACTGCTAGGAATCTTGCATGTCAACTGCTAGGCGTGCATGACAAAAAATGCTACTTATTAATGTCATTCAATTACACAAAAACAAAGTTAATAATTCAATGTTTGCCTGAAAGTTAGGTGTAGACAAATCATTTTTGCTGATAGGTTTAGTTTGAAATATTATCTGAAATAACGAATTGAATATCAATGGTTCTTCCAGACCAATGGTATTGTGAACTGTTAGTTTATTACTCTAGAGACACAATGTGATGCTATTACACAAACTGAAGCAACAGATAAGGCAGAGAATTTCCTCAAGCAAAGAGAAAGGAACTGAACAATGCAAGTCAATAATACATGAGCAGCAATGAGGCAGAATTGATGCAGTAAAGGTTATTTCACAATTTTCAAGAGCATGACACAATCACAAAGACAAGAATCAACACCTTTCTTGTTATCTAGTACTAAGAAAACAAGTGAGAGGAAGGAAACAAATAGCAACCAATTTTGTACATAGATTCTGCTTTGAAATTTTCTACCTCAAGTACAACTAATACTTTGTTTTTGATTCAATAGTCATCCTTGGCATAGTTGGAAATGTTCAATTTCCAGAAATTTCAATATTTCAAGGCACAAACACTGACATTGGAATATATATTGACCTGTCATTATTAGAAAGAAATGGGAAATCATTCATGTCATTCAGATAGTGGTTTCCAGAAATCAAAACTCTAAGAAGTGACAAAAAAGTAGAACTAAATATTTATGTTGAGTTTGCAAGTATTAATATCCTACACTGTTGAATAAATTAGGTTAAAACAAAGAAAATATAACTACTTGATTTTTAGAAATTTGAGTTATGAGCAAAACAAATTTACATTTTGCTTCCAAAGCAAACAACAAAATTAGTTGTTTTGGTTTGATTTCAAGCATACTTATGATAGTTTAAACATGTCCTCACTATAATTTATTGGTGACTTTGGAGAATTCCTTTGTCTTCACTATGAAAATGGTGTGTCATCAGCCATCCATTATCAGTGACACCACTACTTATTGCCAAAAACATCTAAACCAATTACTGTGCAATATGGACATGTATGTCACCAAAAAAGTAACCAATGGCACTGCAAAGTTAAAGAATAGTAGTATTGAACATTAAAAAATGCTGTTTTAAATATACCACAAAGCCTTATACCTACCATATACCAGTAAAAATAGTCATTTCTTGTAGCCTCTGGTACTGAATATACTGGTGGTGTAACAAAAAAGCTTCATATTAGGCCTTACACCAGTTTTTTTTGGTTTACTACACAAATATTGGAATAAGTAAAATCTGATCAGACATTTTCAGTCACATTCATTTTTTGGTCATTTTTGTATAAGAAAAATATACCAAATGTGTACCATATCATATACAGAATTCAAATTAAAAAAAACAAATACCATTTCATACACCAAATTTAAAATAAAAAGAAAAAATTTAGGGGCCCATATGTTGTATTTTTCAACATAGCTCAAATATCAAAAAATCATATTTATTAATTTTTAAATTCAATTTGGAAATGCTTTGAATTTGTTGTTTTTTGTGTACTGAAATATGGGGTACTCAACTGAAAATACTATGCAGAAATTGTTTATATTCAATGGATTTTTCATGTTGTTGCTTACATAGTAACAACAACACTAACATACTGCATGCTTATTGGGGATTGCATCTTACCTTTGTGAATAATGGTGTGTAGAGTCCTGTCAATGATTCATGAATTTATCAAAGATTTTCACCAAATGAATCAATATATTGAGTTATGCAAAATATTAGAGGTGCTACAATACATCAGATAAAGATTCAACATTGAATTCTTACTCACCTTGTGATTTTTTTACTGCATACAGTGTTGCATTTGTATTGAATTTATGATTTCTATCAATTTGTATAGCAGCATGGCATTAACATAGTAGCAATTTGCAAGAATGGTTAGGCATGATTCAACATTGAAAATACTTTGATGAAATATTCCATGTTGTTCTCTGTTACCAATGCCTTGATGATATGATGTTTTGCAGTTGTCAGGTGGAACAAAAAAATTAGCAAGCATGTAAACAAGATGAAATAAATATATTGACAATAATGTCTTAATTGATTGACTTACCATTTTTGTTTACATGGCATTGAAATTTGGATGTATACAGCTCAAGTGAATACAAACTTATGAATCAACCAGTCATATTGACTTTTTTACATATCGAATTTGACACTTGGTACAGGGATGAATTGGCAACACCTGAGAGTGACCAGAACCTTACAACACTGACAAAGGTCAAATTTGATTGTTTGAAATTTTTGATGAAAGACTTTCCTTTGTGGAAAGTCACATATGTAAAGTCAGTACAAACTTGTGGATCAACCAGTTACCAGCCTTATTGACAAGACTAATGAATCAAATTTGACACTTGGCACAATGATGAACCAGGATCACCAGACACTGAATTGTAACCTTACAACATAGATAAAGAACAAATTTGTTACCAACACATCTTCTGACTGCTTACAGCTAAAAGTGTGTACAATTTTGTGGATCAACCGGTCTTATTGAAAATTATCAAACTTGACACTTGGTACTGAGATGAACCGGGATCACCAGAAGTTGAATGTTAACCTTACAACACAGACAACGGTCAAATTTGATTGTTTGTAAATTATCAATTAAAGGCTATCTTTGTGGAACACCCTTGAAAACAAAACTTGAAGTTTCTTGGGAATCAAAGGTGGACAGCTCTTGACCATCATCTCCTTACACACTTGGTCCAGCTCCAAAGTAATGATCAATGGAGTTGCCTGTGTTAGAGTTAAGATCCCTGGTAAATCGTTAATCTTTGTGATGTGTTAACTCTACATGAACAATTCCAATTGCACTACTTTGGACATGGTTTCAGGGGAGAGGGTGGCAAGGGATGATATGGGGAGAACTAGAGATGATGGGGAAATGTTGCATCATAAAATGGCAACATTGCATTGGGTATCACAGCGCAACATCAAAAAATGAGATGTTGCAGAGGGGTTCTTAAAAGAGGACGTCTTAAATAAAGACATTGGAAAGGGGGGGGCGTCTTGACATCAAAAAATGAGACGTTGCAGAGGGGTGGTGTTGCATCAGGGCTTCAAAAAAATTGAGATGATTTCTTTGTACCACAGAAAACCTGTTTCATGCCTTGATCCAGCTTATGGGACATGCTATGCAATATGGACAAAGTCTGAAGGAATGTGTGGGATCAGGAGGTTGTTCCCAACACAGGTGCATTTTGATATGCCAGGTTTCTTCCAGACAGCCAAAAGACTGTCAGATAACTCCCCTAACAACAACAAAACACTTGTTGTATGTAACAACCTTGGTGGGCAGGTTCTGAACCCTAACAGAAAATATTCTAAAGGCTAGCATGGTTGGTTTGTCTTAAACCCCCATTGCAATGTAATGAGGTACAAGGGGAGGGGATGTAATGCAACATCATGAAGGCCTCAAGACAAGGGGTGGCAAAGAGGGGAGGCATTGCAATGATGCAACATAATGAGGCAAGGGGAGGGGATGCAATGAGGTGAGGCAAGGGGATGAAGCAAGGCAAGGAAAGGAAAGGCAAGGCAAGGGGATGAGACATGGCAAAGCAAGGAGAGGGGATAAGGCAAGGCAAGGCAAGGCAAGGCAACAGAACAAGGCAAGGGGAGGTGACAAGGGGAGGCAACAGGAGGAGACAAGGCAAGCAATGATGCAAGTCAAAGCAAGGCGAGGCGAGGGGAGGCAACAAGGCGGGGCAATGCAACAAGGCAGGGTGATGCAACGCAGTGGGGCAGGGTGATGCAACACAGTGGGGCAGGGTGATGCAACAAGGCGGGGCAGGGCAATGAGGCGGGGCAGAGTGATGAGACAAGGCAGGGCAGGGCAGGGCAATGTGATGAGGTGGGGCGGGGCAATGGGACAATGAGGGGGGAAGGGGTGGCAAGTTGTGAAAAGTTGTTTAGAGGTTTGGATGATATTTTTTGTATGGCTTATAGCCTACGCATGACAGGCTTTGCATCTGTCTTGTTCCCTATAGACCAACATGGTTGGCTTGTCTAAACCCCACTCAAAATTTTTTATGAAAGTGTGCATGATATTTTTGTACAATCCTGTGTCCCACTTGCTTAAGACTTGTCTAAACCCCACTCAAAAAATTTTATGAAAGTGTGCATGATATTTTTGTACGATCCTGTGTCCCACTTGCTTAAGGCGATGCATGACGTAGCTTCTTGAATTCTGTCTGTCTTGATTCTTGCAAACATTCCCTGCCTGCTGAATCTGTGTCTGCCTACGATACTTAAATATGCAGAGGTATCCAAGAAATATGACCAAATTCTCCAAGAAAATGTCTGATCACGGCAAAAAACAAAAAAGGGATTTTCACAGATCGGTATACAGCTGGTATATGTGAAAAATTCTGGTATGTGGTTGGTATATGGCTGATCTGGTATACATACGGTATGTGAAAGTCACGAGAATGACTAAAACTGAAAATTCTGGTATATAAACTGGTATACATGGAAATCTGGTATACGAGCGGTATGTGAACAAAAAAAAGCCGTATGAAATCATATACCGACCTTTTTTTTTGCCATGATCATGCCCATACAGCAATATTTGACTGGATCATCCTTGGTTGGTATGCCGGGTTTTGAGCCTCTGAGTGGAGCCAAACAACCAAGCACAAATATGCATTGATCCTCACCTCAACCTGCCACCCCAACCTCCTATGGCCTTCATCTCCAGTGTTTTTAAGTTCTTCATAGACAACAAGTCCTCAATAAACAATGGATTCTCCTGCTCCCCTTCCATTGTTGCATGTTTTTTTCTGCTGGACTACCCTAAAGGACAAACAGAATGGTGAGAAGATACCATTCCTTTGCAATACCACCAGCCCTGGCTTCTGCTCAGTGGCTGCTGCTTTCAGCATAGTTCACAGAGAAGCCACTCTTGAGAAAAAACCCTCTCACCCACTTGGCATTTGGTGGCCCACCTTGTTGACATGCCCTTTCCAGTACATTACTACTGCCAACACAACAGCCTTCATTTGCCTTGCTGGCCAGTCCACCCACAACCTACCTGCCAAGCACCCTGACAACAATGCCTGGTCCTCACACTCCATTTGAGTCACCCCACCGCTAACTTCTCCAACTCCTTCATCCAAAGCCAAGTCCACTGGTGGAGCTCCTCCTTCCTCATGTACCTCTGGAACACCACAGTCTCACTCCTCTGCTCTCACCCTCAACCTCCACAACCTACCACCTGCTGATCCCATCAACACCCATCCAGCCAACCTCATGAAACCATCTGCCCTTTCCTGCTCTGATCCTCCAAAACACCTTGGTTTTGCCCCAAAATCCATATCATCACCCCATTTTCTCCTTTATTTCGTTTTTTAGTTCATTCCTTCTCATGCTTTGCCCCTTTGCAATCACAGGTCTTTAGTCCCCACAGTTTGTCTCCATCCCACTTCTCTCTGACCAACAGTAAGTGCATTGTGCCTCTTGGGGCATTACAAATCTCTCTTCAGAGATTATGTAACCACTTATTTAAGGACCTAGTTGGCATACTTCCAAAGCTACTATCTTTCTCACAATGCCAAATTTCATTTCATACCAGTACATTGGTGCATAGCCATGAGTCAGATCAAGGTGTGACAGAGGTTTTCTGACTTTAGGAGAAAAATTGAAGGCAGATGTAGGTCAGGCTCCACAGACTATTGATAGATGGACCAAACATATCCAAACACGCCTGTCTCTTGTTGCCTTGTCACATAGTGTTTTAAGCAAGTGGGAAGCAGAATATCTCTACCAAAACAACCTCATAAAATTCTGAGAGTCATTGCTAGTAAATCAAACACGTAAATCAAACGCCTTATGGATCAAGTTTTATTTTCCCAGCCTGACTCCCTGAGAGCACCGAGCCTCTTGGGGCAGTACAAATCTCTCTT
>JALLPE010001570.1:0-11530 GCA_036940025.1 Conticribra weissflogii
TGCCCAATTTCGATTCATTTGATATCACGCAACAACACGAAACACGACAACTTCCACCCAAAACTACATAGCAAAATCGCTGCTATGACCAACCAACAACGCCAAGCCCACGAAACTTCAGTCTCCGCCAAAGATAAGCGTAAACAACGCAAGGAACTAGAATCTGCCCGGCGAGAATACGAATCCAAAATGGCCCTTCTGGCTGCGGAGGAGGAGGGAGATGCCGGAAAAGCTTCTGTGAGTCACATGGTCTTGCCGGATTATCGATCTGGCAGGAATGAAAAGGATATATGGGTCAGGAACGTTTCTTTGAGTTTGGACAATGGAAAATCCTTGTTAGATGATGGAGAATTGAAGTTCTCGCATCAAAGGAGATATGGTTTAGTTGGTAAAAATGGTGAGTGCGCAAAAGGGAGAGCTTCTCTTGGTATATCATTAAAAGAGTGTTTCTTATGATATCTTTCTAATCAATACTGATAACATTGTAACGACGTCAGGTGTGGGAAAGACTACTCTTCTCAAAGCAATTGCCGCTTTCCAAGTGGAGGGATTCCCACGTCATCACAGGGTATTGCACGTACGACAGGAAATCCGAGCAGCGGGTGGAAGTGTCAGCGTATTGCAAGCAGTGATGGATGCCGATGTTGAGAGGAATACTTTAATGGAAGAGGAAAAGGAATTGCTGAAGCGATTAGAAGGAGAGGGCGGAAGAGATACCGATGGTGTCGATATTAAAGAGAAACTGAACAAGCTCAAAGCCCGGAGCAAATCCGAGGAAGCTGACGAGAAATTCAATGCCGACTTGAAGAGGCTAGATGAAGTGTACGAAAGATTGCAAATCATAGGGTCTGATTCTGCGGAAAGCAAAGCGGCAATGATTTTGACCGGATTACAATTCACACCAGAAATGCAAAGTGGGCCAACCTCGGCGCTTTCAGGTGGATGGCGGATGCGTGTTGCTCTCGCAGCAGCGCTGTTTATTGAACCGGACTTGCTGATGCTAGATGAACCAACAAATCACTTGGATTTAGAGGCGGTTTTATGGCTTGAGAGTTATTTGCAATCATATCGTCATACCGTCATCGTTGTCAGTCACGATAGATCATTTTTGAACGAAGGTAAGCACCTCGTTGATTTTACTTCTAAATCTGCATCAAATTCTTTATTTTCACGTCCGTATCCGTCTTTAGTTTGTACGGACACAATCGAGTTTAAGAATCGAAAATTGACTTACTACAAGGGAGATTACGACACTTATGTCAAGACTTCCGAAGAAAACATTAAGAATTCTATGAGAGTGTATCAGGCATACCAGGATAAACGAGCCCACATGATGGAATTCATCGACAAATTTCGCTGCAGTGCCGCCCGTGCAAAACTCGTACAAAGTAGGATCAAAACTGTTGAAAAGATGGACCTCGAGGCTCCTGAGCCTGTGGTAATTGAACAACTTTGGCGATTTGCAATTCCCAACCCCGAGCCTCTCGGGCGCCCCATAATTTCTATTGATGATGTTTGGTTTGACTATATGCCTGTCGACGAAGTGTCGGGTAGCAAGAAGCCAAAAGACGACTGGATTTTGCAAAAAGTCAATTTCGGAGTAGACCTTGACTCTCGCATGGGAATCCTCGGAGCAAACGGAGCAGGTGAGCGTGTAAAATTTTATATTCGGCTTAACATTCTGGACGCCCTAAACAATTGCTTCATTCGTCATGAACAGGCAAAAGCACCCTCCTCAACTTGATCATGGATCGGTTAACTCCTATATCTGGCTCAATTTCTCGAAATAGTCATCTTCGTATCGGCCATTTCACGCAGCACAGCGCGGACAAATTCGATTTGCAACTCTCTGCAGTTGAAAATATGTTGAATCTGTTTGAAGATGCGGAAGATCAGAGTATGCGTTCCTTCTTGGGAAGATTCCAAATCCAGGGGACTGATGCTTTAAAGCCAATGATGCTGCTTTCTGGAGGACAAAAATCCAGAGTGGCATTCGCATCGCTGGCATATCAAAAGCCGCACGTAATTGTAATGGATGAACCCACGAATCACTTGGATATGGAGAGTATTGATGCACTCGTGGAAGCTGTGAAAGATTTTCGAGGGGGATTGCTCGTTGTTAGCCACGACCAATACTTCATTACCAATACATGTGGGGAACTGTGGGTTGTGGGAAGTGGGAAAGTGACTAAATTCAGGGGAGATTTCAATGATTATAAAAAGGAGACTCTGGAACGAACTGCGAAGCGTGTTGCTGATAGCGTCAAAACTTTGAGTACAATAAACAATTAAGCGAAATCTGATTTCCAGCTGATGGTACTTTTAATATTATTCGGGTTGTCACTCAACAGCAATATTGACCAAAAGATGTTCACATTGACATGATTGCTTCCAAGCGACTCGCTTGACATCAAATAATAGCGTCGATTATGGTAATTTTAAATTTTTGTGTAAGGCAACTGAACACCAGATCACTTTGCTTGCACTAGAATGCGCCTATACCCACCTGCACCCTGCCGAGGGGGATTCTAGTTCCCTCTCTTTCCAACCGTGGACTAAGTGGTTCATGCATGCTGTGTTCATCAAATTTCGCGTCAAAAAATCTCATCTACGAACATTGAGAACCTCATGAAAGGTTTGACCAAATAACCACTGATATTCTTATGTACTTTACTCTCAACTCATCCTTGTGTTGTTTCAAGAGTATGATCAAATGGTTTCTAAAATACAGCATCCATTGGCACAAAATTCAACTTGGCAAGAATATGTTCCATCAGATTGACTAAAAATGGTGACAAGTTGAAATAGTCCTTAACTTTATTTGTCTTGTTCATTGTTGTTAGCCTTGGCTTTTGTGCCATCCAAATACTTCAACAAAATTATCATCAAATCCAAAATGAGATTGAGCAAATCCAAGTTTAGTTTGATAGTGACAAAACATAATCATCAGGAGAAAGGCCATTAATATTTGTTTGAGTATCTTGCAAAATATGGCAACAAAGGATAATACTCTGGACCATAGCATAAAACTATGCAAAATGTATTCAAATAACTAAATGAGTGAATCCCCGTATGACATAGATATATATTTTGGAAGGAGTTTATTTGCTAGTCCTGTAGATTAATCTTGTTGCTTTGTTAGTTTGCTGTTTGCATGTACACATTAGTTCCTTACTAATTGTAATTGATTGATTTCATTGCATACTAATTGTTCATCATATACTTACTACTTTCAAGACCAAAAATTAATGAAACACTTCCACCAATCCTGTTTACATTTGCAAGAAATACTGTGTCACTATTATTTTTTGCAACAATCGCATGCAATTTCTTGTCCAAATAAATTGACTTTACAATCTTGTAGAGAAACAGCATATCTGGTACAAGTTTCACATTGTTGTTCATTTCTGTTTCTGATCCTGATAATGATGCAGTCTCCTGCGCACTGCTCTGAAATGTAATTGGTGCCTTATTAAGGCAGGTTATGCACCTAGTGATGCTCTTACTCACATCTTTACATTTCATAAAATACAAATCTTTTTTCCATTAATTTTGAACTTGAAGTCTAGATTTTTTTCATCTCACTCACCTTTTGGTGCTAGGAATAAGCAGACCATCCATGATTTTGAGCATTTCTTGATAAAATTCTTCTGTTGTTCCTTACATATGTCTTGCATAATCTTGTACAGAATGATCAAAAATTTAAGGTCTAGTCCACCTCATCATATGCATTGATTTTCTAAAATCAGTGAAACTCTTAGTCTAATCTTCTTCATTTAAATTTTATCATCCTTGTTTTTCCAAAGTACTGTTCCTGTTCTTGTTCCTGTTGGTGTATCTCTCTTAGTCCTTCCAGCTTCCAGCCTCAAATTCATTTTGAATACTCTGAATTATTGTAGGTAGTGTCAAATCAACAGTCTATCAATCTCAAAAATAAATTCTACAATTTTTCAATTGTCCAACATCATAGTTATTAACAAGATTCCCATTCTTTATCCACAACACAAACAGAAAAATTCTAATAACATAATCAACTTAAAATATTATTGTTCAATTTCCATTTTCTCTTGTTGAGTACTAAATACAAGCATCAAATTTAATTTGATTATATCTCAGTTTCTTCAATGTTTTGAGTAGCAACATCCAGAATTGCATTTAGCATTGCCTATGCTAGTGTACTTACTGATAATAATCCCTGTTCAACCACCTTGCTCTACTGATACTGAGGTGTACCTGCCCCCTGCCCATGTAAACTTGGGTATGAAATGCAATTGCTACTTTGGACTTTGGATGATTTGCAACATTGATAAATCTATTATTTTTGCCACCAGGACTGAATATTCTTGATCTCCAGCCCTTGATTTCCTCATTCAAGCAGTGTCTAACAAAAGGTTCCAGTTACTTTTCTTATGACTGTAGAATAAAGATATTTTGAGTTCTTGTACTGATTTTGTTATTATACTACAAAATACAAGTGATCTGATGCTTTGATAATAAGAAGGTCCAAAACAAGTCTCTCGTAGCCTTTGTGGCATTTGTACATGTCTAATGCTTCTCTGATGCATAACCTGCTTGGTGTTTGCAGTAAAAGAATCTGTGTTAGCATTCATTCATTTAACTTTTTATTATCACCTGGCAGGTTTCCACACAAGTAACGAACCAGATTTTTTCTACATGCATCTCCATGTAGAAACTTCATCTTCTGGTTCAATGTACCCAGTACCCAGACCATATTATGTGATTGGGTTTCTCTCTCTCAATTTCAATCTTTAACTTGATAACATGCAACCCATTTTTAAGGAGTTTGAGAGAAGGATGAAAGGACAAAGAGACTAAAAGAACAAGTGGTACAATTGCATCATATAGTGGCCCAACTGCTTTTCATTGTGATTAAAGCACATTACAAAATACAAGCAGCAGTGAATTTTCTTATTTACAGGGTTGAGCATCAAGACAAAGATGATTGTAGAAAGAAGAATGGAATCCTAAAATATTTGTTTTTTCAAAGTCCATACCAGCAATATTGACAGTGGACAATTTAACAATCTTAAAATGGTGAATTGATGAATCTCATGGAGTATATAATAATTACAAAGCAAAAACAGTAGTAATAACAACACTCATATGGTTCAACATACACATTTTTCAGCAAAACAAAATCAAGAAAAGAAATTTGATCGATCTAGAGCTTTTAAGAGTTAAGAGTGGTTGATACAATTCCAACTATATGAAATGACCATATGTAAAAATACTCACGTGATAAATGTTCAATGATACTGGACATAAATGAAAAAATGATGAGATAATTTTTTAAGTTATGGCAAACAGAGGGGCCACACAGTTGCACTAAAACCAATTGATCAAATATGCATTTGCATCAATAAAACACAAAATCAAGGGAATGAAGATGGAGTTGATTTGAAATTTGAATCAAATGCTATTTGAGTACAAAAACAGTATAAAATTGAAAATAATAATTCTGACCTAATTTTTCAGATGATATTTTTCAACTCTCAATTAAATCTTTTAAGTGTATCAGTATGAGATCCAGTCAGATCCTGCTTTGTTGCAATGGTTGGTACTTTTCTAAAGAATATTTCAGATATTGACAAGTTTGTGAAAACTTAACTTATTCAACAAATTACTCAAATAACATATTCTTAAAAAGCGTTCGAATAATGGACCTTTTGAAAATGTTTGCAATACATGGGGAAATTACTTACAAGTAATGAACAAGAAATCCATTTTTGTACATTATTATTGGTTATCATTTTGCAACTAACAAATCTTCAGTTTTAGCTATTATATTGCATCAAAGGTGAGGACTTACTTGAGAATTATGCATTTGTTGATTGTAAACCTCGTTTGAATGAACATTCAATTTTTCTGATTTTGACCATGTTTTATCACTTCATTTTTACTTCTATTTAAATATTTCTCTTTTGGACAATTACTTTTTCATTCTAAATCTCCTTTTTGACATTGCAAAGAGATTAATTAGCTGGTTGATTCAAAAGATTAAATATTGTAGAGGAGGAACACTCTTAGACCAAATCTTTGGATTGAGCATTCAAGTGACATTACATTGTTTCAAACTGTCTATTGCTAGCATTGATATCTCTACCCCTCTTGCCCCAAATTTGGTTGAAAATTATGACAATAATAATGCTTAAACCTATCTAAACTGAAAATATTAATGCTTTTATGGTAGATCCTGAAAAATTTTGGCTTTTGGCTTTGCATCAATTTTTCTAGTTTTTTTCAAATGGTAAGATACATTAAATATTTCAAAACTGTGCAAAAGGGTTAAAGTTGAAAAAATAGATTTCATTTTTCATTTTATTAAACATCAAACTATTGATGGCAACATTAAATTTTTTTAGCTCAAATCTATTTTTGTAATCTTGAATAGTACACATGATAATTTTGAAAATAAGAAGTTGTTACAAAAATTTATCATATCTTTTGTAAGGTAAACAGGTTTCATCAAACAACTCATTAATAAGAAATGCTGAAAGAGAGCAAAGATTTCACTAAAACAACCTTGTCTTGCATTCATTGTTTATTGATTGCATTTTTCATTAAGAAGGACAAAATGAACAGAAACAACTAAATCATTGGTTGGATAGGATTAGTAGTCCAAATTTATCCAGAATTAAAAGTTCTTTTTTGGTGTTTTGGTCTATGATGTGCACCTTGTGGCTTCTACAAAGCAACTTGTCATTATCATGATTGAAAGTTGAAACAAACATCACATGAACAAGTAACAAAATATCAATTTGATCAAAACAAATAAATGTAAGCATTTCTCAACAGAAAAACATCTATTTTGTGATGAGGTCAAAATTGTGTGATTCAAGAAAAATTAAAATATCTGGTGTAATGTGAGTCAATTTTTCATTGATTGAGTTTCAATGTAACAATCTTTTATTATAATGGTGAACAGATTCAGCAAAGCATCACATCAACAAGGAATAATGTATCAATATGTTAAAATTTCTATTTCAAAAGTTTTTGAGAGAGAGGAAACGTGTTTTGGTCTAACACTTGTGTGTTTCACAAGGTACATACTAAAATTCATGTCTGAAAAATAGCACAGCAATACAAGTTGAATAACATGATAGTGAAAAGGAACAAAAAATTGACATGGACTAACAAATTGATTTCAGATTTTTGCATGAGAGGACAAACTTCATTTCTTTTCTTTATTATATTGTCAAAAATTTATAAGTTTCAAGCGGCAATGAAAATTCATTTTTGGAACAAAATTTGGTGTATGAGAATGAAGCAATAAGGATCAAAGTATTGACAATTGGCATGGACCGACATATTGCTTTGAAAACTTTTCACGAGAGAGCAAACACTATTTCTGTATTTGGTCAAAAATTTGTGTTTCCAACAGTGAGAAAAAATTCATTTTTGGAACAAAATTGGGTGATATGTAGTGATCACAAATGACCGATCATACATTCACAGTGCTCTGCATTCGCCCTTATTTTATCGGCTTCGCACTAGGATGAAGGACAAGAAGAGGTCAGTTGGCTACCAATGGGTATTGAAGTACAGATGGTGAGTAGAACCATATCTCATTTTGTGCATTCGGATATATTCGCCTACTCCTCCTCCACCAATTTTGGGCAAGAAATTACTGAGGAAAAAATAAATAGAGGTCCATTTTGATATGAAAATTTTCAGTCTTGTCAACTTCGTCAACAACTAAAACACCTAGTAGAGAGTGCTTATCGTTTTCTCACGCGTGAAAGATCCAACCGAAACTGAAAACGAAACGAAATGGCAAGCATGAAGAAAATATCTGGTTTCGACCGCTTCACTAATGCAGTGTGATGTGTAGGCAGCTATCGAAGCCACGGTTTTTCGATGCATCAAGTATAAGACAAATAACAGGAATAATGGAGCGACGCAAACATTTTCTATTAAAAACAGAGTGAATGATATCAATTGTTCCTATTCGAACTCGCAAGAAGCTGCAACATATACAAAAAGAGATTGATCAAATCCAAGTACAACATAATCGCCGCCAGAACATATTCATGAGGAGAAAGCCTATCCATAATCAACCAAGTATCAAATAGAATATACCCACTGAACAAAATGCACCCGATCAAAGCATAGTAATAACCAGTCTGCGCTCCGAATATCATCGCAAACAGTCCCCAAAGAATCAGAGCAGATAGCCCCATGGAAAGTCCGGCTCCGAGGAAAGAGAAGTCGATTTTGGATTGGAATGTGAAGAGCGTTAGGCCGATGAAGATGGCTCCGGTGAGGAAGACCGCTTCCAACACGATGCCTTTGTAGCCAGCGGCGCAGTAGGCTGTGGTGACGGAACCGACGAGGAAGGCCTCGACGACCGTGAAGCAGGCGAGGAGTATTTCGTTTTCGGGGTGTTTATCCTGATTTTTGCGAGTAAATGATCGAAAAAGAATTGGAAATCTCAATATGAAATGATCAAATAATGAGAAGATGCAAAAAGTGCGATGGTCATACCTTCAAGCACATCAAAGCCACAATGAGGACTATCGACAAAATAATGGAAACACCCACGGGCCAGCCATGCGTCAAAACGTAAGCCTGCGTGGGAACGTGCAAGACCATAAATGTACTAACGAGACCAGTGAGGACGAGTTGAAGGGCGAGGATGGAGTAGACTTTGCGAATGAAGAGTCGTCGTGTTTCTTTGTCCTGAAAAGAATAAATCATCGAGAAGCAAAAAAAATTTAAGGTATGAATAACAAATCGATTAGATGCAAATGAAGTTTTTCAAATTTACGAACTAAATCGATCAAGAAAAACGAGGATATCGCAATCATCTCGTTGAAAAATGAACCCTATCGAAAGACAAATTAACGTTCAACTCACCCATCCTAGATTTTCAATCACCATCGCCTCGTTCAAACCCGATGCAATAGGTCCGGCCGCTGCAGCGGCGGCGGGGGGCAAGGCGAAGGGGTCGTAGTCATCTTTGTATTGGACGGCGTATGCTTTGGGAGGGAAGCCGGCATCTTGTTTCAGAGGCAATACTTCTGCATAGGGAACTCCGTCATCGGGTTCTGGGTGCAGTTTGCTCGCTGATGATTTGGATGCTGTTGTCATGTTTAGTATTCGGATGGCACTAACTCTATGACTAATGAGAGAGTATGAAGGGATGTTCGGTTATTTATATTATATGAAAAATAAATACAAAATTAAGTTTTTGTGATTTCTTCGTGATGTCAGAAAAGATTCTCATCGTAGTTTTGATTTTTGTCGATTTTGTAATTTTCTACCATCATGTTTCGATGCAATCATATTATTTCCTACGCACCTTTCAAGATTATCCACGAAGCAAAATTTCATTTCCTCAATTTTTTTATGTCACCTCGTTGAGACGACTTCGGCAGAGCTCGATAAAATTGTGGGAACGTTACGGAATCTTCCATCCCCATCCGTGCACCATGACCTATCGACTTCGTCACATCGTCTCCCTTCAACTGCTAGCGACCATTGCACTACTCTTTGACCAGAAACAAGTTTCTTCCTTCCAGCCGACGTCAATCAGGCCATTACCCGGTACCTTCCATCGCCCGCATCTCCCAACCATCCACGTCCAACCTCACCATGACACCCAACCAATCGCCAAAAACAAAAACAATCTCCCCACCACCACCACCACGTTCTCGCCAACCACAACATCCACATCCCTCCGAATGAACTTCTCCCCTCCAGGGGATAACGACCCCACCGGTCTCAAAGAGGGATTCGTCCTCTTCGGCGTCGTCCTCCTCCTCAACATCTGGCTCTTCAGCGTCCCCCCCGAATATCGACGGGCGAGATTCTGCTCCGAGGAAGATGTCGCATCGTATCCGGATAGCAAGTGCACGACTTTTAAGGCGTGGAGGACGGGCATCGTGGATTATTACGCCAATGGGGGCGGTGTGAAGTTTGATTTCAGTATTGATCCGGATAGCAGGAAGTAGGTTGGGGAGGGGTTCAATAGGAACTGTGTTTTTTGTCTATATGTTCGGAAGGAGGATTGGACTTCTCGCAACGTCTTGGAACTTTGGTGGACTCTTTCATACGATTGACACCGCAACTATGATGTGCGGAAAGAACACAACTCTTGGGACGGATGCAGGGGGAATATCGAAATTGAGATGCCGTTTTAAGGAACATGACTGGACACGAACCGAAAACGACATGATGGAGGAAAGTGCTCGATAACAAGGGCATTTAAATTATGCTTACTATCTCGATCAAGCTTGTTGAAAGTTGAAAAGAGAACTTAAAGAGTTATGCACATTCACCTGTCAATCCTTTACGCTTTGTTTTGGAGAAAGGATTATCTCTTGCCAATTAAATGGACATGGCAACTGGTTTGCAACATCAGCAAGCAAGATATCATTCAGCTTTATAGATAGAAGAGATACAGGTGCAGAATGTAGGGTGAAAAATGATAGATCTCACCCTGATGCAAGTTTTTCATGACTTATTGCAAAACATACATTACAATGAGAAATATCTGCCCAAGTTGTGGAATCTTATCTTGTTGACTAGTTCATTCAAGAAAAAGTCCCAGGCATACCATGAATCCAAATTGCTTGCTTCTACATTGATTTACATCAAGAAAACAAGCATACAAACATTGCTAAAAGTCATCTAGGACATGTCCTGTAGAGTTCAATTTGTTGGTTGGGATAATGATATTGTGGCATTTGAATGTCTGGCACCAGGACTGGAATGTACCAGAAGAACTACATGTTTTCCATTCAATCTGGTACTATTTTGAAACATATTGTAAAAGTTGAATTTAAAGTCATTAACTTCACAAGTAAATGGCTGAGATGTCAATTTTAAAGTAGCCCACAGAAATATTTTTTGTCCATTTTTGATAGATAACAGACAGGGTTCTACCCTAATTTTAAGTTATACAGTTTCATTTCACAAGCACCAGTAGCTTGATTAAACTATTGTATGTATCAAATTTTCTCATCACATTGAGCCCATTAAATGCACTATCTCTTACAGAACAGTTGATCCCATGCTGTAAAAACTCCTTTGTGGATGAAAATGCCCAAACATCCTCAAAGGTCATTTGTAATTACCTAACCAAGTAATGGTGTTGTTATGAAATTCATCTTCACAAACTAATGACTGTAACAACATGACACATGGTACTTTTCATATTGAATACATTGACAAGTCTTCACAACTGCCTCTGGGAGAGGTGCCATGCATGTTTGTGCATGAGCCCAGTCTCCACTTGTTCATCCTGAGGTTTTTGTAAACCAAATGAAATTGAATGATGTCATTGTCAAAACATGATTCAACAACACAAATAATTTTAAACACAGCATTTTTCAGTGACAATTCATTTCATTTGATCAATCCAGGCCATTTCAGGTGATCAAATTACCTCCATTTAAGACTCTTAATGAAATAATATACATGGTATGAGTGGATGTTTCATTCTTTCTTCTGAGTGTAGTGTAGTGTAGTGTAGTGTAGTGTAGTGTAGTGTAGTGTAGTGTAGTGT
>JALLPE010001571.1:0-11529 GCA_036940025.1 Conticribra weissflogii
TCAACAAAGATTCTATCAGATTGCAATGAATGCATTGAATAATGAAATGGAAGAATATGGTACCAACAACAGACACTCAAATGATGGTGATAATGTAAACAATGAAAACTAAGTTAATCCAATAAAAAATTTGAACAACATTTAATCCATTGCCGTATTCCCAAACTTCTCCCAGAATAACTGGAGAATATCTTTGGCAGTATGATAATAGACTTCTTGCTCCAATCTCTGTGCTGGCATCAATGAGCTTGAGTCTCTATATACCCAAGAAGTATTCATTTGTGACTGGCTAATTCCATATTCCACTTCTTGCATGAAATTGTCGCCATTGTTATCAGTGTTGTCTATCTCATTGTGTTGCCTGATGGTCATTATTTGAATAGAAGCATGCCAGGGTTACTTCATAAAAATGGAGTTGGCGTCATTTTGTGTACCATGTGACACATGATGAATGCGATCTTGAAAAATTAAAAAAATATCACAAGGATAATAATCCCAAATAATAATTAAATGTGAAAAACATCATGAAAAAATATGAAGTAAATAATAATAAAACATGAAAAATAAAAAATGAGTTATCGTGGATGCATCCAATTTTCAAGAACTCTTTGTTGCCATTCCCTTTCTAGCGCCCTTCTTGCTGCATTCCTTGCTCTTCCTGTCAGTTTCAGATATTTGCAGCCACCAGAATTACCCCAAGCAAAATTACCCATTAATCCTGTTGTTTGCAAAGTCACTTCTTTTCCATCTTTTGAGACCCAGATTGATATTGAAGTGAGATGTTTGAATAAGGACCCATAAAAGGTGGCACCAATTTGATTAATCCCATCAACAAACTGACTGGATGATGTATCATAAGTCATCCCCACATCAAGCAAAACAAGAAATTGCGAATGAGACCATTTTTGATTGATCTCCATAGGAACCCAACAACATGTTGTTGGCAAGGGCAATAGATTCTTTGCAATATTCAACAACAAGCTCAGTATGCTCAAGGGACACTGTATCATTGTCCACATGTGGAGTATTTGCAAAAAAGAATGTGAGAATCTTGTAAGGACAGATTGTATTCCTTTCCACTTCCCATTTTTCTTTGACCAACAACACTTGACTAAGGAGACTTGTCATGATCTTGCCACTGTGCTGTTGAACTTGAGTTGCTTGTTCTGATAGTCGGTTGATAAATGGTTGTAGAAAAGGTAGTAAAGAAGGATTCATACACATTGGTCCCCAGGACCCTCTCCCATTGATGCACAACTCAGATTGCACTGACAAAATCCATTCATAAAAACCATCCAAGGTGTGTAGTGCATCTCCTCTTGAGACCACTGCTGGAATGAAATCCTGAAGGACCTCTCCATTTATAGTACAGCATCTCAATGGCATCTCCAGATTCACTCTCACGGACCCCATCAATGAGAATAAGTGTTGCATAGAAGTTGGTGCCTGATGGAATGTTGTCAAATGGTTGCTTCCAATAAGCGCAAATTACACCAGGTCCACACTTCTGGTAATTCTTACAACACGTGAATTGTAGGCAATTTCTCTTCAGAGCATTCTCCATGAATGGTATGCCCAGACCAGGACCAAAGTTGAAACCAATTAGACCACTTCCTGAAAGTTTGTAGCATCTGTAATTACCCTTAAGCCAGGAATCCTCTACTGTTGGAAACCAAACATCTTGCATCAGCACCTAACAACCGCCAGTTGTAGACCTGCAAGAAGTTCTATATGGTGCCAAGGCAAAATAATGAGAAAACAGATATAAGACAAACCAGCTCTGGATGAAGTAGCCAACATGTTCTTCTCAACAGTGCTAGCTCAAGGAGCGATGAAATGATGATGATGGCTTTGGTGGTGGCCACTAAAATGATGGATGTAACTGGGAAATTGGAGGTACTCCTAAGGCGATTTTCACCCCAGCGGCGTGGCAAGAATAATGGTAGTTGGAGGTTAAACCATGGATGGTAATTGTAGCAAATATGTTTTTCTTAGCAATGCTAGCTCAAGGTGCAATGAAATGATGGTGATGGCTTTGGTGGTGGCCAATGAAACAAGAAACAATCTGGACACCCAATCCTGAAACTTGTCCAGCTGGGCAACAAAAAATATGGATGATAAATTATTTGCACAAAGGAATTGGGTCAAAAATCTGATTCCTTGTAGGAATACTACTCTGTGATCAACCAACTGTTTGGGAATCCTCATAGAGGGGGCAAAGAGACACAAGATGACATTCCTCTTATGAGTGGGCTGGATGGCATTAAACCCTTTTTTTTGTTGAGTAACAGTTCCTTTCGGTCACGAACAGAACTTTCAGCAGTAATTGTGATGACACAACAATTTTCCCAAACTTTGTAAATTTACGAAACAACAATGGATGATTGAAAATTTATAGGGGAATTAAAAAATTGGTTGGTATTTTTTAGTTGGTATCTTCACAAATTTGGCCAATGTGCGGACACTCTATAATGACTACATCTGCAGTTTTGTCGTCCAAGGAACGTTCCCGTACGCTGGACAGACGGAGCTGACAACGATTCCGATACCTGCTCAAATAATAATATTATATTATGGTGTAGTACGATACCAAAAATTTTTCTATTTAGATTTGTCATGATATAGTACACATAATATTACACAGAAATGAGTGAACGGCCAACGGCCCATCGATTTCAACATAATATGAGGTACAATACCCTAGTAACATGGTATTTTATCATAAAAAAAATCTCAAAATTTAAACGAAACCATGAAAACCACCTGCGGTTGTGCCTTAAAACATCAGCGTAGGACGAGGCTCACAAATTAGGCTTACAAAAAAAACTGCACCCACCAATCAATCGGAAGGATCATTCAACATGGCGACTACCTTGACAGTTGTGTCACGCATGACAACATACAAATGCCGTGGGCGAATGCCATCGGTTTATTTAAACGGTACTCGTCAATCCGTTTCGACCAGTTCATGCTTAACAAGCTTAGGCTCTACTTCTCCATCAGCGATTTGGTCGAAGAGGTCATGTATACCCCCCTTGAAAACAGATGTTAAAAGTTCTGGGACGATGCTATTTCAACAATTCAATCGCAAACTTTCCAACCTTCCAACCACAAACTTCGTGATGATTCGCAGACACCTTTCCTCAACAATTTCAGCGATGACATCTCCGTTTGATGCTCTGTCAGGAAAGCAGCAACCAGAAACATCGGAAAGTAGACGACCACCTCGACGCCGACGCAAAACCAATCCTAATTCATCGCCAGCTAAAGAAGCACTCAAAACGCCCTTTTCCGATACTGGAAGGAAGATGCCATCACTAACTCCCGAAGAGTACAACCCACTCAATTCCGTGCAAGAAATTATTCTTGCGTCACAATGGAATCAAGGCAAACAATCAGGGATGCCCAATGGCAAAATCAAGGAAAACGACCGAAAGTTCAAAGATAGGAAATGGGATTATCATTTTGTCAGGTCGGCAGTTGATAGATACGAAAGACATCTTCAATATGTTTTGGAAAATCTCGAAAACGATGTTGATGGTGGGAAAAGTATTTCCGCTGATGGCGCTATTGATATTACAAGCTTTGATAGTGATCAAGGTTCAGTAGCAACTACAGAGATCATGGAGGCCAAATTCAGGTTCGACCCCTTCGCAAACATTCACAATTCTCCAGAAAAATGTGCTGCCACGCATAAACTTCTCTCGCCACAAACCCTCTCTCGCGCCGTAAGAGCTTTGACTCGTTGCAAGTTGGATACACCTATCATGTCTCAAAGAATACGCGACATTGAACGATTGATTGGTAAAATCGGATGGACTCCAATCACGGATGATTTATCTTACCGTCTGTTAGAAGCAAACGGAAAGGCGGGCAACGTTCGAAGAACTCTCGCTTTATTGGAACTCCGGAGAAAGAGAGGATATCCTCCCAGAGAGCAACTGTCACCGTTGGCTTTGTCTTATTCTGACGATGAATCAAATAATTCGGGAATTTGTGTTGGGCCCGGAGAAAAGGAATTCATTCACGCAATCAACTCCATTCAATCTGCTCAACTCCCTCTCCGAAGATCTCGTAACATCTACCTACATGAATCTTCACTGTCTGAATCAACACTTGACAATCCCACTCGATACCTTGACGCCATATTAGTGAATATGTCGCAACGCGGTGTCCCTCTATCGTCCTCTATGGCAGCGAGGATGCTGAATTGTTACGCTTCAACGGGAAGGACAGGAAAGGCATTGCATTACTTTTATAAAGTGGTGAGAGATCCAGTGGAGGAAGATGGAACGTATATTCCTGGACCTCAACCGACTCATTTGAGAAACGAAGACTTGCATGAATGGAAGATGGCGAGAAGAAAGGAGGGAGTTGCTAGAATATTGACTCCAGCAATGGAAGACGGGGAATTGATTGGACAAGCGACAGCCGGAGTCGATGAGATGAGCGAGGAATCAGGTGATGTTGGTGACGTGAATTCATCAGAGTTTGAAGGAAGCGATGGTGACATGCCAAAGCATGCAAATCAAAGGACAAAAGTACGAATGATAATGCACCCTCCACCTCCCTTCCATAAAATTCCTAGTGCAGTCAAACGTGCTCCTTTGATTCAAAATCGTGATCAACGGCCATATTCATTTGAAGGTTCTTCTGCAATATCGTCTTCATCAACCAATCCTTCTCCTACTAGCTCTGGCACCGTTCAAATGAATCTTTCGGACAGAAAACCTAAATCCATGACCAAACTTGAATGGGAACTAGAACGTGAATGGTCCCTCTCTCTTACGGCCGCATTCGCCTTTGCTGATAGCCTCACCCACGGAGCATGCGGGCACAATCCGATAGAGTTGGACGTGGTGGGATGGAACTCCCTCATCAAGGCATGTTGCTACCGAGGAGCTTTTCATAGGGCTCTGAAAATCTTGAATGACACGATGCCTGCGAAGGGAGTTCAGCCGGATAGTTTTTCTTATAACACCGTCTTGGCAGGCTTGGCTCGAGTAGTGAGTTGACGATTTTGCTTGTGTATACTGTGATTTCCTCTTCGCACGATGCTGAATACAAATGTGTCCCATTACTTTCAGGGCGACACGGAGAACCTGAGAGACATTTTAGTATCAATGACGAACAAAAACGTTCCTGTTGACAAATATACTGTGCAGGTATGAGAGAGTCACACATCTTGACTGCTTTTTCAGGTTTTGTTGATATCGGTTCATTCTCAAAACGATTGTTAACTTGCGGCCGCCTTTTGATTCTTGTTATTAGGCAATGGTGGATGGTTTGCTGAACATGGGTGACGTGTCAGGGGCATCATCAATGGTGCAGGTTCGTAAATGAGATTCATTTTCAATGCAAACTTCTTTCCAAATCTAACTCCTCTTATTGTGACACGTGATTAAAATCTATAGGATATTTTTAATCAGCATAACGCTCTTCCACCGTAAGTCATACTTTCCACATTCCTTCCATCTCTGGCTGGACATGAACTCACTTTGACTCGTGACCGAAACTATCTATATTTCTTTGTGCCGATTTGTAGGTACACCACACACTTGAAAATAATTGAATTCGCTCTCTCCAATGGACTAATTTTCGAAGCAAAACGACACGTATACTTTATCCAACAGCTTTGGAAATGGCAACCTTCTCAACACCATAAGGACGATATCTGTCAAACTGTGCGTGCAACGAAGAGAAATCCAAAGCTATCCAAAGATGCTCTTCAAAAATTATTTCGGTATTTCGGTGAAGAGCTGCTTGACGAAGATTTCTTTTAATTCGGATGAACTTGTTTTATTGTTCAACAAATGAAATTTTGACGAGACACTCATTAGTAAATTATGGAAATAATTTCGGAGTATTCTAAACAACTACGTTATTGTATTTGGTGCAACGAAAAAGTATGAGCAAGAATTGATTTAGAAGCCAAATCCAGATGCCTATCTTCATACCACTCGAACGACTTTAGTCCACGTTCGATCGTTTACTCTATCTGAATAGATCCTCCACTTACAGAATGATCAAACGAGCTCCATCTGCTGGAGACGTCAAAAAACAATCGCACTTCATCCCAGTATATTTTTCATATTCTTCCTTCAAATGGTCTTCAAGTTTCTCCGCAGAACTCTCATCAACCAGAGTAACAGTGCAACCTCCGAATCCACCTCCAGTTAGACGAGAACCATAAACTCCTTCGAATTTTTGAGCTAAATCGACCAGAACGTCAATCTCTTTGCAGCTCACCTTCAAAGCGAGCAAAACGTATCTTTTTTAGACAGATATCAAAAACCAGGAACCAAGAAAACAGCCCATGACCTGTGCTTACCTCATAATCATTCCTCATACTGTCATGGCTAAGATTCATTAATTTTCCAACCAACGCCCAATCTCCCTTCTCCAGAGCATTAGCCGCATCTACCGTCCTCTGATTTTCAGAAACAACGTGCCTCGCCCTTTGCAAGAGCACTCCATTCAACGCGCCCGAGGTTGTCGCTTCCTCAATATCTCTTGCGGTAGCATCTCTGAGGGAATTAATTCCCGAGTTTATCTTGGATTGAAGAATCTCCGTTGCCTCTTTGCACTGTTTTACTCTGACGGGGTATTCGCTCCCCCCAAGATCATGCTTCACATTGGAATTGGTTACCACTAACACTGGCTTTGGTAAAATACCCCCGTCACTATTATCGGCCATTGAAACTTCTCTAAAATCCAAACTTCGACAATCAATCAACAAAACCTTATCGTGGCATCCTGCGCTGGAAACGAACTGATCCATGACACCACAAGGTACTCCGCAAAATATGTTCTCGGCACGTTGGCAACGCAAAGCTCTTTTTATCTTTCTCTCCTTGTCACTCAAATCAAAAATTTGAGCCTCTTTTAGAGGAGACGACGAAAATGCACGATCTCCCAAAATACTTTCCAAGAAAAGTGCAGTGGCAACTTCCAAACTGGCCGAAGAACTCAATCCGGAACCAAGCGGCACGTCTCCCGCAATCGCCATGTCCAATTGCAACGTTTCCTTGCCAGAAGCCAGGTCTGGTAGATATTGCAATATGACTCCTTGCACGTAATTTGCCCATTTGTTTTCAGAGCCTGACGGCAAGAGAGAGGGACTAGCCTCGAAAATAACTATTTTTGCATGTTGACTTGATACTATTCTGCAAGCAGATTTCATCCCAGCCGTCGTTTTGACAATGCGTCCTCTGCCGTAGCAGACGGTGCCATATCCTATGGCCAATGGGAGGACATATCCACCGGTGTAGTCGGTATGTTCACCTATGAGGTTGACACGTCCAGGGGCAGTGGAGACATGAATTGAATCGTTGACCAGGTCATGATTCTCTCCGGTATCCGGGAAGGATGTTTCAAACAGCGTTTTGGCCTCTCGGACGAGAGCCTGGATATTCGACGGAAGACGCTGACTAGGCGTATTCATTTTTTTATATTCTTCGGGTCTGGGAGACGACAAATGGTCAGAGGCTTGTGCCGATAAATGATGATAATGACGGTGCGGGCTGCGAGGTCTACCGCTGCTTGATATCAATTTTCCGGTTGCTGAGGTAGACACGGGAAGGAATCCACTGCAGTAGGTGCTTCTGATGGCAACAATGATAGCGAGAAAGCAGAATTTTGGAGTTAGATTGTTGATAGTTGGGATCATAAATTGCGGATGAGGCTGGTTAGAGCGATGACCGTCCGTAACTGAAGTCGATTTTATTGAATCCATACTAAAAAAGTAAGAGAGTATGATACTGCTACTATCCTATTAAAATCTCAGTTCGCATTATTAGTAGAAAACCTTGTACAAAAGACAATACACGTTGAGGTGACGAGTGAACGATACATAATAATAGTATAATACATAAAATGGTAGTAACAAACAACCGCTCAATGATGCAGAGGAACAGCGGCCGGAGCATATTTTTTATCCAACTTTTTTTCGTGAATTTTATCGAGTCGATTTTGAAAAGTTCATTCGTGACTTCAAGATACTTTTCATCACGTATCTTTTGGTCATAATGACATTTCAAAAATGCTCTCACACATCACCCTTTTTCCACTTAAAAAATGTCTCATCCGGTGACATGATACACAAAACATGTGACGTTTTGTGTTAACACTAAAACATATTAGATAGTGGTGAAAAGAACAAAGCACTTATAATCATGCAAAAAACATTTACCACCCCGAAGAAACAGCGCAAACCGACCAACCACACCTCATTCGAACCAACTTTGTTTCCCCCACGTATTGCTGTTAATTTGAACGGTTTCAGCAAATTCAAATAAATGCTCCCGAATTCAGTTCAGAATGATTTTTGCCCCATCACTTTCAACTTACTCATTTGAAAGAACAAAGCACCTTCGTTTGTCACTTTTGCTATCTCCTCAAAATTTTCAACTCGATTCTCCATAGCAAGCGTCTACCATGGCCACGCTCCGTGAAAACGCAAACGTATCGGTGAACCAGGCCCAGACCATCTCTCCTTACGAATCATGGACATCGGATGAACTCTGTGAACTCCTAGTTCGTCACAACTTCCAAGTCAGAGATTCAGCGCGCGATGAGCACGAAACCCTTGTCCAAATTTGCGAGGCAATCTTTGGTTACGATGAAGAGTTTGCCGAAGAAGAACGGAGGATCGCTAACCAAGGGAAACTAAGGATGAGCATCGATGAAGTGGATAAGTTAGATAATGCTGCCGCAGTCATTCAGAAGGCATTTATTCGTCGTAAATCTCAGGTTGCCTTTGGAAGCAGCATTGACGACGCTGAACACAATAGACTGCAAGATTTCGAAGATGATTACTACAATGATTACGATCATACTTGTCATGACAATTACGGTTACGATTACGATTATGATTGTGAAGAAGGGTACATTCCTTCGGAATACGACGAATACACTGATATCGAATCCTCCCTCTCATCCGCAGTCACTATTTCATCCACTGCCACCAGCAAATCCACCGCCGCCTCTAACAAAGAGCAAAAGGAAAATGATCATAAAAGCAAAATTGAAAGCAAAACCAAAATCAAAACCAATCACAAAAACAAAAAGCAGCACCGTCAGCCACATTGCAACGGCAAGCAGAAGCGTCATCCAAGCAAACTCCGCCAAAATTCCATGCTTCGTAGAATTAACGAGCAAGGCGAAGGATACGATGATGAGATTGAAGTCGCATGGCGAAAGCCCAGTTGGAAATTCGCGAAGCGTTTTGAAACTACTTCTCATCCACACAAGCCATGGAAGATGGAAAAGTACGATTGGAGAACGGCATCTTTGGGAAGGCATTGTCATTCAAATGGTTGCGGAGAGCAATTAGATCTTTGGAATGAGGGAAGAAATAGTGAATTCAGTCAGTATGGCAGCGGGATAACTAATTATTTCAAGGTCCGTTGTAATTTGAAAAATCATTGTTGCTTTGAATTTCATTGTTGTGTATTCTCCCTCGTAACTCATATTCTCTCGAATAATCTTCATTCGCGCATTCAATTCATCAAAAGTTCTTGAAATGGTGCACATGGGTGATGTTCTTCCTCTCCATTATCCACTTCCCTCTCCTTGTCATCAACGTTTATCAATCACACAGCAATATTAGATCGCTTACTGCTGCAACATTTACCATTGCAAATCTAGGAAGTGCCACGGAAGTCACCACTGCGAATCTTCCAATCTGTGACGAAACACAGAATCTAGAGAATTGCCAAATAGGTTAGTTCGTCGTTTGCATTTGATCTATCAATCATAAGATCAGCTCAATTCTTTTCAATGAACTAATTCGTTCTCATGTAATATCTCAACCACCACACGTCAATGAAACACAACATCCTTAGAAAAGAACGAGCTCGCCCACATGTATTCTCTAGTTGACCTAGCTGGGACTCTTTTCTTCATCATAGCCTGGCTATGGCTTCGGAAATTCGAATCCAAGGAAGCTCGTGTCCTAAACCGGAATTCCGTCACAGCATCTGATTATACTCTTCGTATCACCACGATTCCCGATGATACTTGCGAGGAAGAATTGACGGAGCACTTTGAACAATTAACTGGACACACGGTGGCCGCTGTCAATTTGGCATTCAACAACTCCAAGGAAATTGGATTATACATCAAACGTGGAGTGACTATGCAACAACGTTATAAATGCGTTCAGCGTATTCGTTACGAAAAGACGAATGCAACTGGAAAGAAAGGACACAAGAAGCGTATGAGGCGCTTGATGAGAGAGCGTGACGATTTGACCATGCGTGTTCGTAAAAGGGACGAGGAACGCAATAGAGCTGTGAGGAATCATCAAAAAGCGATTGAAGCGTTTGTTACGTTTGAAACCGAGGATGGTTTCGTCGAAGCAATGCTACAGTATAATTTGAATTGGTTTCAATCGCACTGTTGTTGCTATCCAGAGAAGCTGAGATTCAAGGGAATGAAATTGAAAGTAAAACAAGCACCTGATCCGTCAACAATCATCTGGGAGAATCTTGAATTTTCCAATAGGGCACGGTTCTTCCGCAAATGCATCACTACAGGAGTGGCCTTACTTGCGGTCCTGTTATCAGTATTGATGACATTTACAGCGAGGGATTTTAAAACAACAGTCTTAGAAGCTGCCAGCAAACCATGTCCGGAAGGATTCTTTGACCAAGATCCCAGCTATCAGTTGGAGCTAGTGAACTATGACATTCGGCTTGCCCATTGCTACTGCTCAACCCTTGGATACGCGGATCAGTGGAGCATCCATCAATGCCACGACCACATTAAAGATCAATCCAAAGCCACTGCAACTAGTTATAGTGCCGGTGTCATTGTTGTTGTAATGAACACATTTTTCGCTTTGCTCATGGATAGAGCAGGGCACTTCGAGAGGCACCAGAGTTTGAACCAAATGGAGACTAGCAATATGGTACGGGTTTTCTTTCTGAAATTTGTCAATTCTGGCTGCCTTGTTCTGCTTTATGGGCAAAAGTGGTTACAGAAGCTTGTAGGCATTTATTTCGAAGAAGCATCAGATTTCAACGTCGATTGGTATTCAACCGGCGGATCAAGCTTGATAATTTTTATGTTCTTAAACGTGTTCGCTCCGCACGTTGGCTCGTTTGTGGCTTATTTCCGACATAGAGCCAAGGTTCGTAGGCTTGAGAGGTCTTTGACTAACGACAAGGAGACTGACGACTCGCACAAAATTTGGTAAGGATATTTTTATGGGAAAAGTTGCTCGATAAAGATTTTTCTCATTTTTTTCTGTTTTTTGTTCAGGTTTACACAAGAAGAATTGAACCAAGTATACAGAGGTCGTCCATTCAAACTAAATTATCGATACTCACAAATCTTGGTGACACTCTACATTAGCTGGATGTACTCCCTTTCAATGCCGATAATGCCCATGATTGGTGTCGTTTCATTTTTCATTTCGTATTGGGTAGACAAGTTCCTTTTTTGCAACTTCTACTGCACCCCTCCCATGTATTCAGATGAAATGGGCAGGACGTGCACATCTTTGGTTGGATTATTAGTTGTTGT
>JALLPE010001572.1:0-10028 GCA_036940025.1 Conticribra weissflogii
CATTTTTCCTGTTTGGACTCGTCCTGTCGATCACAGTCATCGCATTTCTCCAAAATAACTCGCCATATGTTTCGATACTATGTAGGGCCGATTCAACAATCGAAGATGACATGGACGATGACGAATTCCTCGCCGAAATCCTCGCCGAAGAAGCTCGACAAGAAGAAGAACACGCCAGATTGGAAGCCGAAGCCAGAGAATTCGAAGCAATGAAAGCCAGACAGACATCTTCACCGGTGGGCAGCATGCCTGGAGGATATCCCAAAACGGGGGGAAGCAAGATGGGAGGAGGGGCTGGTGCCAGCAGGTCCATGCCGAAGGGGGCTTCGGGTGCTACATTTTCGAAATTGGAGCAAGAGCTGAAGAAAAAAGAGGCGGAGAATGCGGCGAAAAGAGCTCAGGAAGAAGAGGAAGATTTCAAAGAGGCAGAGAGAATCCGTGTAAAAAGAGAAGCAGCATTTGAGGTGGAGTTGAAAAAGATGAACGAGGAACAACGGAAGGCCGCACAGAAGCAGAAGGCGAAGGATGCGAAAGTCGTGCAGCGAATTCTTAAGGCATTTAAAGCAGGAAAACATTACGCAGTGTTGGGAATACGCAACTTGGAGGTGCAACTCGGTCCATATTACATTCTCAATTTTTCCCTTGGGCCAATCGTGCTTTTCCGAGTGAAAACGAAGGAAATCAAAAGAGTCTATCGCAATTTAGCTAGGACAGTTCACCCCGACAAAAATAAGGACGGAAGAGCAGAGGAAGCATTTCATGCGTTGGAATCGTCGGCGGCCATACTTACGGATGAGAAGAAGAGATCAGATTACGACAAAAAAATTATTGCAGCGAGAAGGCGACGCAACAAATATGCAATTGAATCAGTGCTGGGAGCAAGCCAGAAAGTTTGGAGTAATACACTATCTACTTTCAGGGTGACGAAACGAGTTTTGGGCCCTTTTTCTACCCCCATATTAGTCATAGGAGCTCTGATAATTTAAATAATGATACAACGAAGACGAGGACATCATTTTGTATTGTGATTATTTTGTAATTGTATATATCAACAAAACCGTTGTTCGGTATCATTTTCTTGTTCGAGCGTTACAATAGTACACCATGTAATATTAATTTATAGTCTCTCTGTTGTATGGATTGGAAAGAGTATTTTGGTTCCATTGCCAACGAGCAGACGGTTCAATTTGATTCTTAAAGTGATCGCGTGCGAAAAGCAGGGGTGATTGCCGAAAACTCAATTTCATCTGACGGACCTAAAATTTTCAATTTAAGCAGGACCAATTGATAGGAGTCATAGAGATAGCATCATAGTACCATACACAGAGAAATAACGATTTTTTTTGATATTGTGTCATGGGAAACTACTCACACCTGCGTCTTCCACAAATATCTACAATACTCCTTAGTTGTTGCAAAACCACTTTGAAACTAGATGCTTCTGCCCCTCACAAAAATTTCTAGACTAGTGTAGTCAAACAGAAGTTGAGTTGGACATAGGCAAGAGTTGGCATTAAAATGTAACTCAATTGGGCATACATGCCTGAACCCTAACAGAAACCAAAAAGGCCCCACCATCATTTGCAGAACATGCAGTTGTTAGACAAGCCTGTGTGGCTGTGTTCCCACCAAAATTTTGGTGCATTGCCATATTGTCAACATGATTGTGTTTGTATGGATCCTGTCTTGAGATTGTTTGATCATGGTCTGGTATGCAATGTTATGTCTCATAGGTGACTGTATTGTTTGCCACATTGTGGCTGTATTGCTTGACCTACTTCCTAAGTCCCAGAGGAATGCATCACTGGACCAGCAACCAATCATCATGATAGTTTACATCAGGCATTCACCAAAGTATATTGACATCATGGCCCCTGATTGTAGCAAGTTTGTCCCAATTTCCTCCCAGTGAATCTCCAAACAATCTTCTCCAATTGACAGTTGAATCACTAAGAATGTGGATCATGTCCTTGGATGTAATCTGTTTGAAACAGTAAAAACCCTGACAATGTTGACTATTTTTGCATTGGCCATGCCAGGAGGGGCCAAATCCATTTTGTCAAAGCAGCCCATTGTCACAAAGGTAAAATGCCTGGGTCCTGTGAAGAAAGTTGGCTATCTGAATCAAAAAGCTTGTCTTTCTTCTGGATGACAAAAATGAGGATATGCAGTTGGCTGTTTCTATAACTTGTGAGTTGAATTGTTGAGAGATCAAAATTTTCACATCAGAAGGAGTTTGTGGCAATGTTTTCCTGACCCAGAAACCATTGACTGCAATCTTTGATCCTTTTACTGTTGCTTGTATGCAGGGATCCAGAAATTAAGATAAAGTTGTCTTTTAAACCCAACCCTCCAATGCCACAATGATTCAAGAGAGGCAACAGTCTTCTGAATCCAAGTTGTCCAAGAGGTTTATCAACCCATGGCAAGATGATTTCTTCAACATGCTTGAGGAGGTTTTTGCTTACCCAAAATCAGAGATCACTGGAGATGACAAATCTCAAAGTGTGTCCTGCCAAACTATAGCTTCCCATCCCAAATGGGCAAGATTCCAAGTGTAGATGGGGATTGGCTTGTAGTAGGACAGCAGTTGTGGCTGACTCCCTTCCATGCCTGGACTAAGAAGGTTTTCGTTGGTAAGTCATCAATTAAGGCTAGACGGTTTGTCACCCAATGTCACTGTTTTTTAGAGAAAGTCTCACAGGTGACTCAGAAGGTGGTGGACCCCTGATATGTCCATCAACAGGTGACTCAGTCTACCAAGCATTAATTCAATAAATTTGGCTGGAGATGCACCAGTGGCCAGCATGCGAAAAATATATTTTGTCCATGCTAAGAAATTGTTCTTGTGCAGAGCAATGGTCTCTGCCAAAAATCAAAAAGCCATACCAATATCAATTACATCCAGCTGACCCTGCTTCCACTTTCAGCTTTTTCTTCATTAACATTGGGTCACTTGACAGTGCTTGAGGTAAGAGAAGTTTTGCTATGACATGGATTGCCATTGGTACTACTGACAGGAGGTGCCATCTATTTTCTGACCTGGCATGTTAACAAAGAGAGCAATCACATTGTCAATATAAACATTGACAAATCCTGCCAGGTCTACTGGCATGTCCACAATCAGGTTGCTTGTGCGGTTGAAAGGGAAAGATGAGCAGCAGAAATCTAATGGCAGAAGATGAATAATTTCTGGTGCTGCCACTTTTTCTAAGGTTGCAGATTCCCACTGACAGTACTCCCCATTTCACAGGACAAGGGGCTAGGCCAAGATTCAGGCAAAGCATTATCAAAATTATCTCCTTGTCTGGTAAATGTGTACATGACTGTAAAGCAGTGGATGATGTCAAATGGAACACTCAATATGCCTGCCTGAAATCAAATGTCCCTGCAAGGACAGGAGACTAGGGGAATTTAGCTCTAGTGGCAATCACCCAGTACCCAGTTGACAATTTGGCAGTTGACCCCACCAAAAGAAAAAGGTGGTATTTCCTCCTTCAAGCCATGGATGTCAACAGAGAAACCTGGACCCCATCTGTAACTCTGGTTGAGGCAGTATTTTGCCACAATTCAGAAGGTATCATTAATTGTATTCTGAATGAGAATGATCATTGGAGCCATCATCATGCCCTGGACTTGGTGTTTTTCTGCAGTGGCAGAGGGAGTCAAAAACCTGAGACCACATCTTAGTCCACAAGTAGTTTCTAAAGGAGTGATGGTGGTAACCAAAGGCAATTACCTGCAACAGATTAATTATGGCACTGCTCCTTTGCCAAAACTCAACCTGCCAGTCTGAACTACAGGACTTCAAAGCCGGCATCCTTGTCCAACTGGGGTGTTGGCTAAAAATGAACTTGATCTATGAGAGTGACCATGTCAATATTGAAGTTGGCAGACTCCAGAATGGCAACGTTAGTCTTTTATGCATTGGATGAATGGTGAAAGTGGAATTGTGCATCATTCATGGGCGGCATTGGACTTTGGAGGATATTCACATCCTTGTTTAACAGATTTCGAAGCTAAACTGGAGAGCCTGCCTAAGAGAATGCCGCTTTATTCAGTTGGTTTTGCACCTGTGTCACTGACAAGGGCCATGATGGATTGCATCTTGATTGTTGGTCAATGGCAACATTTGGCTCAAGGTTTCTATCTCCATGAGCGATTTTAATGCAGACTCCTCACAACTGTTGAACAAGTAACAGCAAGGTGTAAGAACTTACTGAGTGATTCCAACTTGGAGTGGTTCTCTGGTCCAATTTTTGAAACTTTTTGCTGCCATAGTAGCTCAGGAGGAGGCAGGTTGTTGTATCTTTCCATCATTGGCAATGACTCTCCTTTGCATAGAACAGTGGCAAAAGTTGCCAGTTGGATAGAGTTTGGGCTGACAATGTAGCAAGGTTGGTTCAAAAGAAAAGGCAAGCTCTCTTGCGGTCATCTGAACAAGAAAATTGATGCATGGGGACATGAGTCCTCAGGCCAGGTACCAGTAGGCCTTGGATTGAGTATTCCATTCTGATTTTGGCACCTTTTGATGAAGGCTTTGATGGCCTTCAATTGCTTGTCCATGAGTATGTCTCCTACAATATGGCTCTTCTTATACCCACAGAATGACAAACAGTCTCTGGAAGTATCCAACAGAGGTAGACTCCTTTTGGTCAGTCATCAACATATTTGCTCCTGAAGATTGTCTTCCAATCTACCTTGTTTTTGAGTGATAAGTCTAAGTGAAAGACAAATGCAGAGAAACCGCTTTTGCACCTGCATATATATGTGTAAATTTCCCTGAGTAGAGGGCTCTAGCTGTTCCTTTGAACCAAGTGAAGTCATCAAGACATCCCTCTTCAAATATGGAATCAGAAATTCCTTGTAATGTTTGAACATATCCTCCAAAGTATGAAGGTCTGCATCAATGGCTGCATCATTTTGGAGCATCCCATGGTTGTTCTTGTTGAGAAAATTTGTTGTCTTTGTCTCCCCAATGGTTTGCAAAATTCCAACTCATCTTTCTTCAAATGGATGATCTTTTTGGCAGCACGGTTCTGACAATCAGTACTCTCGAATCATTACCAGATGAATGAGGGATCAGTTGATCTTTTTGGCAGCAAGGTTCTGGCAATCAGTACTCTCAAATCATTACCAGATGTATGAGGGATCAGTTGTTGAGGTTGGTATGGTATGCCCATTCTTCTCAGGAAGTTTTGGTTTCAGGCACTGATGTCTCATTGTGAAAATGTAGCAAACCCATGATTTTCAGGAAGTACCTCCAAAAACTGATGTAACCAAGCTACAAAAGGCTCCCCAGCACCAACCTAGGCAAGGGAGGATGCAGTTTGTCGCCTTGTTGGGGTAAGCAACATTGACATTGTGTTCTATGTCTAAGAAAGGCAGTCAACCATGGGTCTCTGTGGGAGTCATTGAACAAAGGGGTATTGCATGTGAAAAAAATGAGGAAAAACATTGGGATGAAAGAGAAGATCAAGGGGTCATAGGTATGCATATGTCAAGCAGGGGAGGGACTTCAAGGGAAGCCATTCTTGTGGGGTGGTGCAAGCCATCTGGTTGCTCAAAATTGAATAACTTGCCACAGGTGGCTTGTCCATGAATCTGCAAAGGGCAATGTACATTTGAGCTGGCTGACCAATTTTCCTTATGGAAAAAGGATATTTTTTGGTGGGTATCTAATGTTAAGAAAGTCAAATTGATGTCAGAATGAGCTTTGCCATCCCATCTTTGGAAAAACTCATACCAGCTAAAATCTGGCTGGAGGCTGAAAAAATTTTGTCTGGTATGAAACTGAAATTGGAGAGGGTCAAGCAGAGCTTCCAAGTGTCAAAAAGGACAGCATTGACATGGGCAATGGTCATGGAAGTCATGTTTATTGAAACAGAAACAGAGTAATTCTAAATAAGGCAGATTGTGTCAAGATATTAAGACCACAAATTAAAAAGACAGCAATTTGGAAAGAATGAACATTCAAGAGGGTGTGATCAATGAGCCACAAGCCATCATGCATCACATAATTGGTTGATTGGTGTCCCAGAAAACTCTTATCTGGCTGGTTCATTCAAGTCACGCACACACCCTCTTCACTTCATTGTCTCCTCCTTTCTGCTTGGTCCTCAGTGCACCTACTACAATGGTCGTTATTATTTTATTATTTCATAAAAAAAAATGTTCATCAAATATGATAAATGAAACCGGTTCGTTTTGAATGAAAGACTTGTTATTATTAGGCTGTGATTTTGTTCCCCGAACAGCGAACCTGAACAGAGATCGTCACGAGTTCGTGACGCGCTGTTCGCTGTTCACCGGTGAATATGTCGTTTTTGTTCCCTGAACAGCAAATAGCAAATACGCTCTGTTCGGAAATCTCTGTTCGGGGCCAAAACTCTGAACAGAGAAATCATTGGCCATCAAACTGCATTGCGTCTTGATTGATTTGGATATTTCTTGATGATGGATTGGCCCCAACAAAAAATCATCAGACGACCTGACGACGGACAGATTTTTACTCCATGTCTTCAGGAAGACACTGGATTTGCGATAATTTCTACTGCATTCCTATGTGAACATAGAGGAAAAGAAAATTGCTAATCCAGTGTGTTCCAGTTCAAGATTCCAAAAAATCGGTTCGGAACAAAATCACGATTCCTGAACCGAGTACACCGGCCGATCCCCGCAAAAAAAACCTGTATTCGCTGTTCCCTGTTCGGGGAACAAAATCACAGCCTAACATAATTATTGGCATAATATTGAAAACACCCCCTTTTTCGAGAGTAAATCGGTATTTCCGTAGGTAAAAAGTGCATAAAAAAAGAGTATTTTACTATATATCCGAGAAATATGTCATCTCATCTACACCTCTAACATAATATGTCATTTGGTCGAAGTATGATACTGTCTACGATCAGGAAGAGTCACGGAGACATCAATCGTGTGAAAGATTGAAAAAAAATAATCATTTTACAGATCGTTTTCTTCGTGTACTCTGAAAATATTTCTCTTTTAGACAAAACTAATCATTTTATCAATATTTTTATCCCGTTTCGCTTCTTTACATTACAATAAATTTTTATAAAAAATCATATTATGCAGAGACTTTGGGCAAGCATTTCCTACTTGTTATACCAGTTTAAATTATTCTGAGCTATAATGTCCACATAACAGAATCCATCTGACATATCGAGGCGTACACCTTGCGTAGGTGCACTTTTGTTGTTGGAGTTTGAACCACTTGCTGTGGTCGGAAAAGGGATGGCAATGCATCTATACATTCATAGATGTTTGTGTTATTAGGGCCATCCTATTTTAGCAGAAAAATTGCATTTCTATTCAGCGTTCAGCGGTCAAGCCTTTTCTCAACAACATACTATTTTTTTCATGTTTGTCTTTCAGTTTGATCCTATATTGATTTAAAGAAGGATTCAGTATAAAAAAATAATGGTTTTGATTAATTATTCCTGCTCTCTCCAACATTGATTTTATCTTGATCTGTATTGCTTTTGGAAAAGAAATGATGCTACTATTGGAAAGAGAAATCTTTAAAGTGTGCAGATGCATATTATCATAAACCTGACAACCACGTTGTTGCAGAGTTGTAGGCCACAAAAAACATGAAAATTGGAGTTTCAGACCCTTTATTTGCTTGTTGTCACCATGATGATTGGTTGTCAATGATGGCCATCCACAATGGCAGCTGTAATATGAATTTCCACACAAAACATTTCACCCATGGGATCTTCACACTCATGGCAACAATATTTGATTGTTGGTTTGTTGCTGAGGGTCTTGTGGCAGCAGTTTGGGCCCTTTGCGGCACCACTGTCATGCTCCAGCTGTGTCAAGCCAACAGGGGAATACATTAAAAAATTGATATCTATGTTAATATTGGGGCTCATTGAGCACTATTTTTAATTACATGTATCTAACTCTATTCAAAATGTAATGATGAAGTCAGGGAGAATATGAATCCCTGGAACAGACTGATGCAGTTATCAAAAATAGCCAACACCATGGTCAACATTAACTTTTTTCAAGTTGAAATTTATTATTTGCAAAATTGGAGGATTCTTCTTTTAAAACATACGTACAATAAGATATTTTTTCATTTTTACCTCCTTACGTAAGGTGCCTTTCATAAGGATATGTACTGACCACTAGACACTAGATTGCTTGAGTCCAGTTCAGGATGGTTCTGGTCTAACCAGAAATTTTCTTTACTAAGTGCAATGTAAAGGATTGTAATACCTGATCATGGTTCTTTTTAAGCCACATAGTACTTGGTATGGTTTCTATCAGGGAAAAAATGTATTTAAATGTTGCCTTTTCCTATCTTCCTCTCCTTCATCTAATTTTTTTTTAACAATTGTACACAACTTCTATTTACACTATGTTTATTTACAGCGACATAAAAACCACCTGTCAGGTCCTGTCAATCTCAACATAGCTCACATTTTGTTTACCATGTTAATTTTGGGACCTTCTTTCTTCTACTATCCCCAGTGCCTACAGCTGCCAATGAATGTTCTTTTCCCTTTGCACCATTCAAGTTCAGACTGCCAACTACAACTTTGCCATGTTTTGGGGGCAAATAAATTATTAGCTGAAAAGATAAGTCAGCATGGTTCATTCAAATCACATGGTTCAGAATAGTTTTACACTTGTTAATAATACCCATCAAACTGTTGCGAGAAGATCCTCTAGCGAGTGATTTTATTTTCGATACCCAAAGGGTGAATAAAATTGTACCTTACTAATCTCTAATGAAATAATCGACAATGAATTTGTTATACATTTCATTTAGTTTAGAGCTTTGCTAACCAAATCGTCTCTTCCTGTCACTTTATGATTGACACAATAGCAATCTTTTGTATGAGAATTTTTTCATTTCTGCTGGTTCTTGACACACATCATTCCTGATCGTGATGTGCTACGATACCATCTGTCTTAATAAAATGACGTCGATCAACTCAAGCGCGATTTTAGGAGCACTCTGAATACAATTATTACGAAATGTGCTATCACCTAAAATGAAAGTATATGTGTCTCGTATCTATTTAAAGTAGAATTGATTCATGTTAATATGATTTTCATTTTCATTTTTCCCAACGAAGGAAAAGAGAATGATGCCATGTAAGTACAATTCATAAAGAATAAAGTCTGGTTAACCAAACAAAACCTCGTAGTAGTATGATAGAGGTTCAAATAAGATATCAATGATAGGCAGAGAAACTTTTTACTTAGTAGTGTAGGGGATGGGTCGAAACTGTATTTTAAAAGAAAACAACCTTGTGCATCATAGCATAAAACCCGAAGCCCCCGGAGTATTGTGCTACCATACCATTCTCGCCACAAATACTGGAGATAATTGATTCGAGTTTTATTATAATTCCTAGGGGATATCGTACTTCTCACAGAATATGATTATCATTTTTTTATTTCTACAATTTCAGTCTTTCTCCTAATTTTTTATTGAATGAAAGCCCTCACACTCACTAACTAGCCCAACATCACCCACCAATTACATCTTCTATAAATGAATTCTTTTTTATGGCAAAATCCCAACCACACGATAACGGAAAACATAACTGTTGAAAAACCTCAAACAATTGCAAACGAATTTAACCGTCAACGCGTAACATGATGCAGAAATTCATTCATTCTGACATCCCTTCCATCGACAGCGACGATGGTTTCAACAAGGACACCCAAAATACCGGCGACATTTCCACTTGTCAACTGAAAAGGGAGCAAGTAACACCCGAAGAATTGGATGCTTGGCTCCGCTCAACTGACGTTGTTCTAGAGTTGACGGCTCCAGACGAGTCAGCAGTGAAAGATTGGAGCAAGCATCGGGTCGACAACAGCCATCTCAAGACCAGAACTGAGAAATCATTGTCCAGAAGTCGTCATTCCCGACGTGGTAATTTCATGAATAGAAGACGCTCTTCTCTCGATGACCCTGAAAATCGCCCTATTTTCGGCATGGAAGCAAGAGCCTTGCTCGAAGATACCTTTGTCCCGAACAA
>JALLPE010001573.1:0-10702 GCA_036940025.1 Conticribra weissflogii
AACAACAACAACAACAACAACAACAACAACAACAACAACAACAACAACAACAATTAACAACAAACAACAACAATTAACAACAAACAACAACAAACAACAACAAACAACAATAAACAACATCAAACAACATAAAACAACAGCAACCAACAACAATTAACAACAAACAACAACAAACAACAACGAACAACAGCTAACAACAACAAACAACAACTAACAACAACAAACAACAACACAATTACCACCTTACTGCCCATGACACATTTAACACTTGTCAACAGAGCTTGCGTTGGTAAAATAGGATGATTGTCATTGTTGTTGCAATTTTTGTCTTCCCCCATTGGCTGATTGTTGAGTTTTTTTGTTCTTTGGACGGAATGCCAACATTTTGTGTTGATTTTTTTCACACCAGGTATTTGTTGAAGAATATTGCAACCTGGAGCTCATTTTTTCCATTGAAAAATGGCTGATGAGCCCTAACACCTCGGACGCAAGGTGAGCTGGAAAATAATACTTTTTTTGTGAAGAGAAAACCCTCTGTACCACGTCCAAAAGGGACCACCTCTCTTCCGCTTGCCCTCCCTGCCCCAGATGAGATGCCATCACCTCGCAAAGGTCCAGTAAAGAGACCTACATGCTGCCGTTGCTATGCAACAAGCAAGTGCTATACTGCATGGCAATTGAAATGTGAATGACTCGCGGCAAACCGGAAGTGCACCTACTGCACCTTGACCTGCTGCAGCAATGGTTGGCCTCTGTGGACAAAACCGCTCCCTCCACCTCCACCAACAGGCTCCTTGACGTCTCTTGTCATCTTCCCAGTTGTTCCTTCCAAGGCTGCAACAGAAGTAGACCCATCGCAACAGCCAAGTTGGATGAAAAAAGCTAGTTCCGATGACCTCCTTTCCCTCATTGTGGTTGCCTACAGGGCGGAACCTCCGACGCCTCTCACTCACCACATGGAAGTGCTGGACTCCAAACTCCCATCCTCTCTGCCAGACACATGTGTCACCACACCGGAGAATGAAGACACAACCACGCCTGCCAAGACTACAATCCAATTAACCAAGCTGTCCAGAGATGGCATGGATGGGTCATCACATGGAACCAGTGATGGTTTTAGTGATGATGCATTGCACATGTCTGTCTCCAATGGAATGGCATGCACAAACATCACTGACATGGATGGAATTCATGAGCGCCAATCCATGGACCGTACGCCCGCAGATGAGAAGCTTATCTCCATCTACGGCAACACTGTCCATCGTAATGGCAGATCCCATTTGTCTGGTGGCATTACCGATGACGAGCAGTGGCAATTTGTATACCACCAAATGGTATCCTACAATGGCCAGAAGTATGAACTCCTGACAGGTAAGTTTGGGAAACGCATTGTCTCCACCCTCACTCTTGAGTTCAAAGGCATCTGCAAATGCTGCTGGAACTCCAAATGGCCACTGCTCTTTCTGGCCATGATCCTCTGTAACTTCCACTCTGTCACAAATGCGGGTGACATCTGCGCCCGCATCTGGCAACGCCTCAATCTTTGGGAAGCGGGCAAATATGTTGCCCTCATGAACAACTGCATTGATGATGCCAAAATGCGCCCCACCAACTTCAAGGCGCCTACTTTTGAAGCGAAAATGAGACGCTTCAATAACATTGTTCTTGACGGCCGCCTTCGTGCTTCCGTCTGAGGCATCACCTCCTGCGATACCGGCCGCCTCCTATTCCCAAACAACGAGTGCACCAAGAACCTGGACAAGACGGTCTGCTAGGTCCTTGAAGAGAAGCATCCTGCGCTTTGCATCCCGGATCTAACCGACCCCGCTTGCCCCTGCTTTGAACTGTACCAGTTGGTTCCAAAAGCGCTACCAGTATCCTGCTTGGCTGATGCTGTTGCCAAGATCACTCCGCACCTTTCCAGTGGCATGGGCCCCGGCGGTGTTGACACAGTTGTGCTCCAACACTGGCTCACCCACTTTGAGCATGCATCCAGAGAAACTGTGGCAAGACTGGCTTGCCAACTTGTTCCTGCTTTGGGTGGCCTATTATGTGCTGATGGCGCAACGCCTCATCGCACTGGACAAGAAACCAGACATCTGCCTGGTTGGCATAGGAGAAATCTTTCAACGCCTCCTTGCAAAACTGGTCATTGCAGATGCTGGTTACCAGGTCAAACTTGCATGCAGAAGCAAGCAGCTTTGTGCCGGCTTGGAGGCGGGGATCAAAGGAATGCTCCACACTGTTCTCCAATGGTTGTACTACCCGTCGGAGAACATTGACAATGCCCTTACCCCTCCCTCCCCATCTGATGCCCCCAAGGATCCTGCAGTACCATTTGACAACCACTCAGATGATGACAGCCTCTTCTTGTCTGACTTCCAAGACCCTCCCGCCATGTGACCTGGTGAAGGCCTCACGCTCCTTGATGTGACAAACGGCTATAACCAGCTCAGTTGCATGGCAATGCTCTGGACTCTGGACCGTCTGCCACCTGTGGCCCAAAGGCAGTCACTTTGCCTTCAACTGCTATTGCCACAATGCAATGCTTGTGATTTGCAGCCCCAACTGTGAAGCGATGATCCTCTGGAGCTGCAAAGGCATCATGCAAGGTGATCCGCTCTCAATGATCCTGTACGTCATTGCTCTCGTTCTGCTTGTCAAGATCCTAGAAGCCTGTCCTGAGGTCATGCAGCCATGGTACGCTGATGACCTTGCCCTCCTCACACGACATGCCTCAAATGCGCACTGGCTCAGAATATTCACCAAAATAGGGCCGTTCTTTGGCTACTACCCGAACCCTGGAAAGTCTTGACATATCTGTGACGCTTAAGACAAGGATGACACAAAAGCAGCATTTGAAGCGGCAGGGCTGTATGTCTAGTTCACCTGCTGACAGCGTTACGTTGGAGGGTTCATTGGCTCAGACGCCATCTGCCAGGAATGGTTGGCGCTGATGATCCAACAATTGGTTGACGGCGTCAAAACCCTGGCAAAGGTGGCCTTCCGCTTCCCGCAAATGGCATATGCTGGGATGGCAACAAAACTCCAGGCTGAATGGCAAAACATTTGCTGTGTCATCCCCGGCATCACAACCAACCTTGAACCTGTCAAGAAGGTCATTTGCTGTGACTTTCTCCCAGCTCTGCTTGGTGGCTCCACCCCCATGACCATTGACAACAACTTTCGCCATCTCCTTGGCCGCAGCGTCAAAATGGGCAACATTGGTATCTGCAATCCAACCAAGGTTGCAGACAACCTCTTTGCAGCGTCAAAGGATGCAACTGCCATCCTTGTCAAGAATCTTGCTGCAAATGCAGAATTCTCAATAGAGGTGCACTGCGCTCAGGGCAGGCAGGCATCGTCGACGATGTGTCGTGACCGCATGGCTGTGGAGGAGGCCTAACTCTCCTCCCATGACCGCGGCCTGCGCAGCCACATCAATGCCCTAAAAGATTCCTGCGCCTGGCTCACCGCAATGCCCCGCCGCATCAATGGCATGCAACTCTCTCTGCAGGAATTTCAATATTTGCTTTGGCTCCGCTATGGCAAACGGCCGCTTGACCTCAAGGATACCTGCAATGGATGCTGCCAGCCATTCTTGGTCAAACATGCCATGTCCTGCAAGAAGGGGGGCCTTGTCACCTGCCAACACAAGGCAGTCAAGCAGGAGTGGATTGCAATGGTAGAACTTGCTTTTGGGAAGTCCCGTGGGGGCAACAAATCTAAAATTTTCTTTGGTCGCAACACTGGACTCACTGTGGGCAAAACTGCCACCAACATCACCGCTCTGCGCACCCACAACAACTCTGGTCTTGAAGCCCGCAACGATACCTTTGTTGACAGATTCTGGGTCTCTGGCACCACATGCATCTTTGACGTCCACATCATTGACATCCATGTTGTCTCCTACAAGAAGCACCTGCCAGCCTGAACCCTCAAGACTGCCAAGGAATCCAAGAAGAAGAGATACCTCTGTGCGTGCAAAGTGCAACAACGCAACTTCATGCCATTGGTTTACTCCCCTGAAGGGATGCCTGGCTGCAAGACACATGTGGCAGAGAAGCATCTAATGAGTGCCCTCAGCTCCAAACTCAAGCTCAAGCGACCATGCTTGGAGATGGTAATGTGGGTGTGCCAGCGCATGTGCATCACAACTGTGTGCAAAGCCACTCTCCTCCTCCATGGCAGTCACGTCCCTCAACAATTCTGCGGCCGTGGTTAGAGGCAGGATGGCACTGCAACACTTGATCTGCGCTTCAATATGGAGTTGTAGATCACTCATGCACCTCTCATCAACCAACCAACCACGCCTACAGCGCAAGAACGCTTGACATCAACTCCTTGCGTGTTTCTGTCAACAACACCTAGAACTGTCCCATTCCCCTCACCACTCACCAAAACCGCAGAGAGTCCCCTTGGCAAGTCCATTGCCAGATCCATGCCGGTATCCCACCTCATGCGATTGCGCTTTGTCCGCACCACGTATTGCCTCCAAGCATTTTGTTTGATGGCATCATTTGAGATAAAATTGGTTTCATAGTTATATATTTGTAGCAAAATAAATCTAAATAACAACAACAACAACAATGACAAGGACAATATGACAACAACAACAGTGATGGTAGACATGTTGATGTTGGGGAGGAAGAGGAAGAGGACAAGGATAATGTGGAGGATGTCAGTAATGACCCTGATGCTTACAATTGTGTATTTGAAGAACCTGGGCAAAACAGCATTGATGATGCAGATGCTGATGTCAAAGTGGAGGAGAATATCATGACTGTTAATAAATGTATTTAGAATTATTTTTCTATTTTAAATTTCTTTCATTTTATTGACTAGAACCAACAAATTGTTTTACAACTTTTCACTCCACCAACCCAAACAACACAGTGATAATACATAAAAATAAAACTGAAATCAGAAATCAACAAACCACAACCCAAACCCTTTTGCCACATGTACAGTGAAGACGCCTGTGCATTTTGGTTTGGTTTCATTAGGTGGGAAGAGCCTCTGCTTCGTTTCCAACAGAGGTGTGATTTTATGATTCTCACTTACAAAATGGCAAAATTGCATGTAAAAAGTTATGCATTATTGACTCATTTTGGTAGTCAATAACACTGTACTGTAAAGAGATAGAATAAGAAAGCACTAGATTTGATGGGATTCTCTTGTGACCCTGTCATATGTTAATGCAAAAGCATGAGAAGAAAAAATGAAGTTAGATATCTTTGAGTACTCTGAGGGACAATAAGGTATGAAAAATAGCTCATATTAAGTCAGATTCAGATCAAAAACCATCATATATAAAAATTTATCACACAAAACAAGAAGATGAGAATTGTCTTGAAGTGATTGATGAAAGAGATGGAGTAGTCAAGCAATAAATTGAGTTGATATTGTGGAGGATTTTTCCAGAGTGGATGAATTAAAAAATGAATTTGGTGACATCAAACAGAAATTACAGCACGAGTCAAAATTTGAGCCATAAAAGTTCCTAATCTATGCACTTACAATTAGCAGTGATTGATATCAAGCCTGTGTAAAAACGATATTTGTAGTTATACTTTGTAGGTTTTTCTTGCAGTTATTTGGTGTGAAAGAATCTCATTAGGGCATATACTTGCACTTTTGATTAGCCACTTTACCTTTTTCTGCTCATAGCTCATAAATTATGACAATCAATTAGTCCTGTTAAACAGCATCAAATATATAAGAACAATGAGAGAATCCTATCCTAACATCACACTGAGCTAGATGCCAGCATGCTGATGAAGTCATGATGTATGGACCTATCACAGTGGTTGGATTATACCGAAACTTAAACATTGAAACATACATGGAAACAGAAGAATCCTGGTACACAATAGATGATGTTGATTGTATTGATGTCCACTACTGTAATCCCACGTATCCCCTACAGGAAATATGATACACTTGAATCAGTCAACAACCACTTATTTTGCCTATTGGGATGTACAGTATACTCCCACCAGTCTACCAATCCCTACAGCAATAATACAATTGCCAATACAGACAAATGAGAGTGAATTCACTCTGATTGTGTAAATAAAATGCATTGATATTTCATAGCAGGCATTTTATGATTTCTTTTCTCATCCAATTCCAGGTTACTGTTTTCTGAACAAATCCAGTAGTGTGGCTATTTGCTTTCATTACCATAGAATCCTCCATCATCATCACCTCCATGATGAAAATTTTTATTACTTTAGTCACTTCCTATCATATCATCTGTTCCATATCCTATTCTATATGTGAATATTTTTTGTGATACATCATATTCTTAATCATGTTTCTTCATTGTCAAGACAATAGTTTGCATCCTAGTTGTCTAGACCATCCCCTTCCAACAAAAAATTCTCTGGGTTTCCACACTTTATTCTTTATTTGAACTTTGGCATCATCCATGGGAAGTAGGAACTCACTCTATAGAATCATTGACCTCCACTTTAAGATTGCAATGTACTTATTCCATATGTTTTCTAATACTTTCTAACTATCTGCTGAATCTCATTTCTGTATATGAAGCTGGGAACTTTGTCAGTGGAATCAATGATTGCAAGGATAAGTAGATCAAAGGTACATTCTGTTCATCTTAGTCCAGGCTGCATTTCAGCACAAAATAAATCATAAAAAACTATCTTTTATCATTCCACTGACATGGATGTCAAGGTATTATAGACAATATTTTTATCCAACAACTGTCAAAAATGTTGTATTTCTTTGAGTGTATATTCGATTGTGATGAATTATGATATTGACACAGTTAATAGTAGAACTTCAATATTCCACAGGGAAATCTGTCATTTCATAATCCAAATTTTTGCAACTCATCTATATACTAAGCAATCACATTCTTCCCTTACAAGTTAGAACATCCCAAATTTAAAAAGATGAAAAAATTAAAACAACCTCAGACTTTTTTCAGTCATCAAAGGCTCACTCTCTCCCAAGATTCCATAGATTTTAAGTATCAGTTGCTCAATTGTTGCAGGTGCAGATCCAAATTGAGATTACATGGATAGGACAAATACTGTGATTTTACTTCTTCAAGAATCATCAAGTAAGATTCATATTATGAAATTCGAAACAAAGATGTGGTATTCCTGAATGAATTTTTTAGTACAAATGGGTTATCTGGAGTATAATTTTTATACCCATAGGAATACTAAGTATACATTGTAATGTGAAGCCTGTCATGTAATTGACATTTTTGGACATTTTTCAAATCTATTATCTACCTCTTCAGGTAATAGTTTACAATGGTAGTGGTCTTACATTCAGACAAGGTATCATTCACTTCTTGCAAGATTGAAATTTTGTTAGGCTTTAAGACTCCTGTCATGCAATTTTTATTTTTACACATTGAAGCAATTATTACCTTACAACCCACAATGAGTCACAATATTGTAAAGAAGATTAAACATCACATAATTATTTATTTTGTCAATGCTTTGTCATGACTAAAACTACCCTTGAATTCTGACTTTCAGCTGTATTTTGCAGGAACACCTTGAAGGGATTCAATCCCATGAAAATCACTACAAAAATATTTATCGTTTTTACACTTGTGGGGTTTAGCTGTGACTGAAACACCTATTAAGAAGTGTTATGCGCATAAGAATCAATTTAGATATGAACGTGGTGGCTTTGAGAAATCGTCACCATTCAAAAAATTAAGCTCTTTCTTGTCTTGCAGTCACTAGCTTCCCAGCGTTGACCTGGTGGATTGCAGTTACTTACCCAGCGGATACGGTATCACTGAATCATATTGAGCCCTTTAAAGTTGATGGAAGCAAACTTGTGGATACAAACAATTCATTTGGGTGTATGGTGAGGCGACCAAAATGAGCCACAGGAAGGAAATTATTGCTTCTATAACAGCGACAATTGGATTGCAGTAGAATGCAAATTCAAGGTGTCGCGTTCCTGGTTCGACCAGTCTTGTTCAACCCCAATATTAAACATTATGACTGGAAAAAAATATTTTGGGGTTGAAATTGGCATTTGTGGGGTTTTGATGGGTTCTAATTGTATCATACAAGATATGACAAGATGGCCAAAAGACAACTTCCAAAGATGACACAATTGAATGAATAATAGGTAAGTACCAGTCAATTGCGGTTATATCCGTTGAGACAGGAAATCGAATGATTCAAGCCCAATCTAGCAAGTGAGTCCCCCGGAAAGACCGCCAACAACAGGATAACACAAGTCCCTCGACATCAAAAGTGAAGGAAAAGAAAATTTATCAAATCATTTCGAATGATTCTTTAGTCCTTTTATATGATCGAGTAAGTCTGTCAGTTGTGGTTTTCCAATGACACACTCAGGGTATATCTCGAGATACAATCAACGTTCTGTAATCAAAATTGTTCTTATGATTCGTCCTCATTTTCGAGATCGTCGCTTCTTTTCATTCCATTCCCAGTACCAGTAATTGACATCAATTGATCCTTAGCAACCAAAAAAAACTTCGGCACAGGCGCTTGCTTTAAGGCCTCCGACCCATCACTAAACTTGCCAGACAGCATATTGCGCATGAAGGAATCTGCCATCATTTCCTTTGAGTTGATTGAGCGATTCGCCTCACCTCTACGTATCCATAATGGCTCTTCTTTCGGAGGTCGTGAACGTTCCAATTGGCGTTGTCTCAGTCCTGCCTCCACTTCAGCTTGAATGCCGTCTGGACTCATTAGATTCCCCCCATCCATAGGAAAGATTCGTTTCAGTGATGGAGGGCGTCCAAATTCTTCAACACGAATATTGTTCAGATCACGGTTCGATGATGTGGTGATCATCATTTTGGAATAAAATAAATCGTCATTCTCGGTGATACAGCCCAAATCATCCTTTCTGCGCATCTTGTTTAGATTGTTCAACTCGGTTGATTTGCAAGGTGTGTACCTGTGCAGTGGTCTTCCCAAAACATTAATTCTACTGCTTGATTCATCGTTGTCTAAATCACCGGGGTGGGATGACGAGCCTGTCAGAGACATCGACGCCAACTTACGGCTCTCTTCCGCCAGATGCAGATAACTAAGCAAGTTAACGTCGACATTGACGCCCTTCTCATCTAGGATTTTCGCCGAATGGTCGCGAATAGCTACACCGCCATTAGAGCGAATGATCTCCTTCATCCTTTTTACTAGTGAGCGGTTCAAATTGGAATGCACATCCTTTGGATCCTGTGAAAACGGTAGACCCCACAGCATGACTCCTTGGATATTTCCAGATCTGTCAAGATAAAACACAACTCCTGATCCATATACGGGCAATGCGCCACGAACGAATGATCTGGTGCCGTTTGCCGATGATAAGGACGACTTCTGTGTCGCTCGTCTCATGAATCTGTTCGGTCCAGTGTATCTTCTGGTTGGAGCATTGCCTTTTTTATCGTCATCAGTCTTGCCGATGCCATTTCCACCACCATTGCTATTTTTCTTACTACTGCCGACTTCACTATTTTGTTGTTGATTTGTATTCGTCCACCAGAATCCATGAGTGGCCAGACTGTCCGAGTCGCATCTCCCGATGCACAGAGCGTGAATTCCCATTTGGTAAAGGGATAGGGTCGCTGGTTGCTGTAGTTGTGTGTCTCCATCTTCTATAGATGCAATTGTCATATAAGGAATCTTATCTGACCTCCAAACTGGGATTGATTCTTGAAATCGACACATGGGTGATCCCTCCACACTTTCGTTGCGATATTCGGCCGAAGAATTATGCAAACAAGAGATACTATCTCGGACCATATTTCTGGCGGCAGCTTCTCCGGCCAGTTCGGCACTGACACGAAACCCTCCGGCAACGTCGGCTTTTCCCGTTCGTGCATTGGGATATTTTGCGACGGATCCTGCTGCAAATATGGAGGAAGCCGCGTGAAATTCCGAATTGACTGAAACACGACCGTCGTCGAGAAAACACGTGACGAGTGGAGGTGATATGAGAGAAGACCAAGGTTGGTGATGGAGTTCGGAACCTGATCTGTTTGATGCGCGTGATGTTGTCTGGTGTTCCGTAAGAACTTGATTCGGAAGAGATGTTGTCGAAGTCGGCAAAACTGCAGTACCATTTACACCATCAACACAGGGAGCCAAAACCAATAAATCAGCCAATACACGCTTGCTTTCCAAATGATCATAGGATTTGACGGTGTAAATTTCCAATTGAGCGGGACTGACCTCTCTATCATTCAGTTTCACTAAATTATTGCTAATGTCTAATGGTGTGTCCATCGAAATGTACCTAGTCATAGTCCGATCTTCCACTTCAATGCCATATTGCCTCAACCGTTTCGAAATCGCAGCACTGAGATATCGAGGAAGACGCATGCTCATTGGCACTGCGTTGCCAAAAAGAAGTGATACTTTATTGGTGCTGTCATGGTCCCATTGTGACGAAGAACATTTCGATGATTTCGTAGGTGAAGAATGAGATGATGATTTATTCACGGCTGATGCCCATGCAAGTGAAGCTGCCAATTCCAGTGCCTCCCAACCGCTTCCCATGACCGCTACTCGGGCACCTTGAGACGCTGCCATTATGGATAGAGAACGCACAGTTGACGGATCCAATACGGGGATCGATTTCATTGGGGTTGCATTTTGAGGTTGTTGCATATTGTTCTGATCGTTTTGAGGTTGCTGTTTCATAGCTCTTGGAGACCCCGATG
>JALLPE010001576.1:0-11519 GCA_036940025.1 Conticribra weissflogii
TAGATCGATAACGACCGATCGCCTTCGGAAGTTTGTCCAATTGATTCGCATATGTAACAGAAGATAGAGCAATTCAAAGGCCAACGAAGGAAAAAAATCGCGAAAAATACCTAAACGGGGGTTGAAACGTGCATTTGTTTCGAAATCTTTTCAGCTGCATGTAAATTATTGAGTAAAACATTAACATAATTTCTGAGCTTTTGTACCGTTTGTCCAAATGATTCGAAAATTGAACACATGAATGACGGCTGATCAAAGACTAACAACAAATGAAAAGGGTCATATCTCCATGGAACTTTCTCTGTGCTCAAACTTGATTGATTCATCTTTCGTAACTTTGATGAACCCAAGTGATTTTGAAAGTTCGTCTTTTCTCTTTTTTAACCCCAAAATGTCTAACTCTAGTTCTTCAATCAGTTCTGGATCCGTCTCCGTCTGTGGGAATAATGTTGTTTTATGGCATAAACTTGAAGATCGAGAAATATAAAGCGCAAGTGAAAAGATTTGCAAAAGAAAACCCTTACCTTTAATTCATCTCTTGCCTTTTTCAACTCAGCCCTCGTCATACACCACATTTTCATCCAGTGTTCCTCTTGACACCTTGCATTATCTGCAGTTCGACTCTTGCAAATATCAATAGTGGCATTCTGAAAAGAAGGAATCGCGAGGGGGAGCAACGGCGGAGCATTTGGATCAATTACCTCGGCCATGCCCTTCTCTGCCTCAGCCTGAAGAAACGCCACCATGGTCGATCGATGAAATGATTCGTCAGCCTCCTCGGCTTCGTACTTCTTGTGCACTTTGAATGTGAAATGGCGTTCGTATTGATACGTGTCGTATTTGTTGCACGGCTTGTTGTTGCAGCGGCAGCGTATGTCTCCACTTTCAACGTAGATTCCACGGTGCCAATATTTTTCCATAGCCTCCTGTAGACATAGAATCGGACGGAACCAATCAAAAATCAACATTTTGTTGCCGACCACGATGCGAAATTTATTGACAGGGTTCTCTTACCCTCGGGGCTAAAATGCGAGACTTCTTCAGGGTTTTCCTCTTCTTTGATGGCTTTTCTCCATTGTCACCATCGTCCTGATTTTGGTTTCCCTCGTCGTTTTTGGGTGCAGTTGCCTTTGATTCGTCGGATTCGTCAATCTGCTGAACTACTGTCGCCGTTTGTTGATGCTCCGCTATCTCCGGTGCTGTATGGTGCTGCTTGGCCTCGGTTACAATGGGAGCAACAGCGGCAACGATGGAAGGAACTGGAGCAGTTTGAGCTGTATGCACCAATACCGGCTGCGCTTCTCCACCGTTCATCATGATTGCGATCACGGTCGTGGCGTTGATTGCACGCTTTGTTGTTGTACGCCCCCGAATCTGTCTCAAATCGCTCCGTCGGAAGGTGGCTTGATTCTCTTGCTATCCTCGCTGCTGCGGCAAGAGTGGCTTAGCGGAAAGGGGGGGCGCGGGGCGATGATTTCGCGTGATAGGAAGGATAAAATTTCACAACTTTATTTTGAAAAGTACTATTATCGTACCATACGAAAAATACTGTTCATAGGTTATCTAGTGTTTTTTGTTCTGTATCAAAATTACCCTGAAAGGACCGAAAATAAAATTGTTTTGTACTCTTCTGAATTGTATCGACCATGATATTATATGAAAATGATACAACCAATGAAACGCGTGCTCTTACCATTTCTAAATCTCCTCTTACCACTGTTGTGGACAACTCTATTCAAAATTAATCATTGCCATGCCTTCACATCTCAGCCGCCATTCCTTCCAACATCGGTTGGTCTCCCCGCTAGGGGTAGGCGGCATCCCCCATCGTTTCAAATAATGAAACAAAAAATGATCTCCAGCGGTTTTTCGTTTTCCGACGGAGAGCAAGTACTGGTGTCCGTTCAAAGGCCGATTGGAATAGTTTTAGAACAAGAACTGTCATCGGGCCCAATTTTTGTTGTTGAGGTCGATCCATCGGGGTCCGCAGCTGATGCGGGTGTGAAGGAGGGAGATGTGTTGTTGGCAGTGCAGAATGCATCTGTGCAAAACATAGATTTAGAGGAGGTGCTAGCGTTTATAGGAAATGCACCGAGGGTTGTAAATTTGAGGTTCTTGAGGAAAAGTTGAAATATCTCGGTCCATGGAATCCAGCTGACAGACGTGATTGCAGTTCTGTCGGTTGGTGACTTCGACAAAGCATGGAAAGAATTGTAACTAGTCAATAGATAGCGAGATGGGTTCTTTTTTACCGAGAATGTTTCATTCTCTAGTAACTAATTCGATATTTTTTACTTCTGCAATTGTACGCAACAACAAATTTATTTTTACCAATTGTAATACACCTTCCTAGTTTGAAGAGATTGCATGGAATGCACCAAAGTCAGACAAAAGAGCGAAGGCTAGATGCAGAATGGCTGTGAACTTGTTGGTGGTCGACGATTATGTTACTGTTTCCATTTCGACGAGGTCCCTCGGGAATGAAAATTGAGAAATCAATAGGCTCAACACTTATAGACGCTTCTCTCCAAGTATGAAAAGTTACATTGTAACCACCACCATCGGATCTTTCCATTATTCCAAAACCAAACGCGGACATTGTAATTCCTTTTTTAATTCTGCCTTTGATATTGTACTCCGGCTTCCCGACATTAAGATCGATAAATGGTATGGAACTTTGGTTGATGTAATTCTCAATAAGCTTTGTTCCGCCATTGCCGACAACTATCTGAGCAGGTAAAGAGTCGTTATCGAACTGCAATGCCTGTAACCAATGCATATGCCCAGTGATTATGCCCGAAATCCGTTCCAAAGTGGTTGGCCCAAGCGATTGCTGCAAAGTCCAGTCCAACGTTACCACGTGGCTAGAATTGCATCCAATCCCAAGAACTGGCCGATGACCAACGTAAAAGTTATTATTGTGTGTTCGAGAAAATGCCTCGACATCTTTGAAATGCCTCTGGAATGTATCTAGTTGTTGCATTACGCTCATGTCGGCGGGATCTTCATATCTATTCTCCTGTACAGGTTCAATCGTCCCTGACGATGGTATACCAGGGCATTCGCCAGGAATGTATTTATCCACACCTCCATAGAGTGGATTGATGGCACTAAAACCAACAAAAGAGGGATATGCGTTTGAACGATGCATTGATCACGGTCCAGAAATGAATGAGACACAAGCTTACCTGTCATCCATGATGATGAACTGCTCATTCTCAAAAGGCACACTGTAAACAGGGAAATTGTCCAAGCAGAAATCCTCAATGGCAACAGGCGATAAAAAAATAAAAAAACCATAGCCTCCACGCTCACAAATCTCGTGATTGCCTCTTGTGGGAATCAATGGAGCAGTTTTGAGCAAAGTCAACATAGGATACCAAAAGTCAGCCCACCACCCCCACCAATTGTCGCCGTAAAATCCTGGGATAAAATTCATTACGGTTTCCGGCGAGATATCAAGGGGTGAAGCAAATTCAGGGAGATTCACAGCGCTGCAATCTTTCGTTTTCCCGTCATTCGAATCAGTGTTGTTAATTGGGCACGGGCCTTGTCTATATAAATAATCTCCGACATGAACAATGACATCTACATCCTTCAATGCGGCGGCATCGGCTATTTCCTTGAACATCCATTCATCCAAACCCTGGTAGGATCCTCTTTGACTCTCGACGAGATCTTGCTTTGTGAAATTTAGGAAACATTGATGAATTCCATAAATCTCGCTGGCGTTGCAAGGCGACTCTCCTAAATTTCCCAATCCCAAATTAGAAGGTTTCAAGCGAAGACCTGTGTCACCAGTGAGCAAATACCTTGATGGATTCGATTTGACTCTTGGAACAGAATAAAATCTATCTTTCCAGCTCAGAGATAGCTCTCCTAGTTCAAGCAACCTCCGATGGATGGTACCGCTGTGAGCAATGAGCTCGCAAACTTTTATTGGAAATTTGTATGGCATTTCAGAGTCGTTGATGGGGTTTCCTAGAGTTCGGGTATCTAAAATGCCGTCTTCGTCTAACAATTCCGGATGAAGTGGACTCGGGCAGGCATCCGTCTTGTCGACGATTACTCTTAAATGAGGAGTGCCTTCCAGTCCCATAATGACGTAAATTATTGGAAAGTAACTAGCATAATCCAATGGTGTTGGGTTGTCGCCCTCGCTTCCGAGCCATGTCGAATTTCCTGGGGCGTAATACGGATGGGTTGATTGGAAACCTTTGTTTGATGATAGAACACAAAATGCAGTGGCCATGACCAAGACCGCGCAGATGGCGTTCAAAATCAATTTCACCGGCAGCCGGACGCTGCTGAAAAGATGCGACGATGGTGGTACCTCCGCCCTTGACTGTGATTCTAGAAAAGGAGGCAATAATTCAACGCTTGCGGAGCCATATAAAGGCACGGTGTGTCCATTTCGGGCGTTTGAAATGAGCTCAATGGATTCGATGTGTTGTTGCAGAGGATTCATGTTTCGGTGGAGTGTGTGCGGTGTTTTGAAAAGTGTATAGCGTGTGTTGAATTTAATTAACAATAGTTAGGGGGTAAGACCCCCATGTGGTCCCTGACTACGACACTGTATGGCCGGGACGGACGACGATGTGGAAAGACTCCAGCGTCCAACGTTGGTTCATTGTTATGTTTAGGAATTATTCACTGCTATTAGGTATTTTTTAATATATTTTATTATCATTTACTGCAGTTTTATTGTGTCGCAGGGATGAAATGTGCTCTTGCGGGAACATCATCAACAATCAAATACGATTACAGTAGATACGTACTCAAAAAATGAGATGGAAAATATATTCTATTCATGACGTAGGAACAAATATATTTGTTCCGGAATTACCATTGCAGTCGAGACAATTGTATGGTACATTTGGGTAAATGCAACAGAAATTAATACCAACAAATCGGTTGTTACAAGCACTTGCCAGTTTCGTGAGCTTTCAGATAGGATGATGCAGCAGGCCTTTGGAAAAAAAAGAAGTTCAATTTTTTCCTCTTTATGTTTCAACCTGTTTCAACCACTTTTAATTGACACCCTAAAAAAATCTGTTTGATTTTCCTCTTGTACAGCTGGCAAGTCACCTTCCTCATTGTCATCCAACAACAATCGTACTCGATCCACCTTCAAACTCCATCCAGGATGTGCACTCATCATTTCTTCCAACTTTTCCCGAAAAAGCGGCATCGCTTCTCGAAACTCCGGCAAAAATAAAAGCGCTTCTACTGGCTCTTCAACCACGTCTCTACTTTTTCCAACGACGCTTTCGGTGTCCAATAAAATCTCCAAAGTTTGAATGAGTGGAATGACATCCTCTTTGTAGTATACTACAGCACTGGCAATGATGAGGTTTGGATTGATCAACTTTTTCGCTTCCTTCACTTCCTCTGAATCATACCAATCTAATTTCCGAACAAAGCACTGTTTATCATTAGACTTTTCATTTTGCCCATTCTCCACGCTCAACCCAGCAGATTGCAACAAATTAAACTCCAAATTTACCCCGAATAAATGATGCGGAATTAAGCGGTCTGGATCCGGTGCCGTGACAAAATCTTTGGAGGAATCGTCCCAGTAATCAGTGGATAGAATTTTTCCCGCTCCGAGTTCGCGGCAGACACAGCTCGGGACCCCTACTCCTGCTCCTAGTTCTATGATGCGCCATTCCGAGGGATGCTTTGAAGTTTCATTATTGTTGTAACTGATTCCATCGCTTCTGAAAAGAGTCATGAGATGGCAAGAAAGTGCTAAAGAGGATTCCCATACAGTTCCACCTAGTTTCCCGCAGCCGAAAGATGTTTCCCGGATTGTCACTGTCACATCATTATTTTTGAATTCATCACCAACTAATTTGTTGTTTTCGCCTTCAAAAGGCATGTGAAATCGATAGGTTTTGTAAGAGGTAGTATACCAATTTTCCACCTCGTCCATGACCTTTGGAAATGGAACAATTGAAGGAACGACTCTTTCACACGATCCATATAACCTCTGAACTGACGAATCTCCATCGCTGCAAATGTCATAAAGTTTGTATCCCCAATATAATTTGCCTTGAGGTTGCACATTGATTCGTTGACGAGTAAAGAATGGTCTTTCTCTACGGGTGACGGTGATGGCATTATTTGGTCGTCGACCTTTATGGACGATGCTTTGTGGGAGTTGCCGCGATGGGACGGCAAATGTCGTCGGTATGCTACCAGGTGATTTGGCAGTAGTCAAAGAGGCAACGAATAAAACACTTAGTAATATTAGCAAGAGTGCCACGGATGAGGGAAAAGGGGCGGCGCGGTGGCGGCGACAACGTGGCAACATCTTCATGGTCGGTCGCTGTTCGCTGTGTCTGCGTCCGTGTCGACCATGCCGGCGAGGCAGCGCGAGAAAAAGTTGTGCGGTTGTGGCCGATTCTGTCTGGTTGACTGAAAGACGTCCAATGGTTTGGAAAAGATCCGGTTTTTGTCGTTGTGACATCATAGCTCTTCAACATGATTGTCACACTTACTATGATATAAGCTCGATAGTACGATAATTTCGTGCGTTTCTTCTCGAGGTACTTTCTATCTCGATATTGAGAACAAAACTAGAATTGGCAACAAATCTCTATTGTATGTTACTCCCTGGTAATACCGTACTATGTAGTAGTAGAGGCGGCGGTGGCATTTTCTTATTTTGGTGTATGTATGTTAATACCCTCACTTGACTTTTACCACTTCTTTCGGGAGGGAGCCAGTCACACCCAACCAGTACCGCGGGTGACACCAACCTAGTCCGCAGTTTCGTCAACATTTTTCGTTACCATGGTAGAATTCGGCCTCAAACTCGAAGACAATAAGGTTGCCGAATGGTCCAACAAATACATCGACTATGAAAAACTCAAAAGCATCCTGAAACGAGCCAAGGCCGCCGCCGAGCATCGCGAAGAGTTGATCAAACGAAACGATCCCGTGGTCGTATCCGAAGTGGTCAAGGAGAGAGATGCCAAATACGCAGCCGCCAGGAGGGAGGCTCTCATGGACAAATCCAAGAGTGGTTTGGAGGAAGGAGACGGAGATGGAGATGATAATAACTATGACGACGCATCCAGTGCCCTAGAAATGACCTCCCCTTGGTCATCGGAACATCATGCCAACAGCAGCAGTAGCGACAAAATCCAGTGTTCCAATCAAATTGCAACGGACTCCACCCCATTACTCGCGGAGACATCTTCCGATGAAGTCAGTGGACAAAAATCATTCGGGGGGATTAAGCGTATAAGCAGTATGACTCAATTGCACCAGGCCGTATTCAAAGTTACGTCCTATTTGGGTTTGGCTGATGACAAGTCTCTGTTGATGAGGGCGCTTTTGGATGCCGATGAAAAACTAGTCGTGTTCAAAAAGGCTTACGAGGGTGAAGTGAGTGTTTTTATATTTCTTGAAAGTGTTTCATCTCCTTTTTCTTTCATTTTTGGATTCTTACTAATTTCATCGATATCTTGTATTACGAACTGCTATTGGGGGCAAAGGTAAAAAAAGTGGATGACTTCTATCACGAACAACTCGATGATATTTCTCAAAGAATGGAGGCCCTCATCGAAAGTGTCGACACTTCTCAATTCAAACCTTCGAAGAAAAAAGTCAGAACGGGAAGCACCCTCGTCGGGGCCATGAAAGAACGTTTTGAAGCGATGATGCAGGGCCATACATTGTCATCCTCGTCATCATTCATGGGACAAAATTTTTCAGATAAGAATTTGTTCGCCATGGACGAGGTCCGTCTATCTCTGTCGGATGATGCAGACGATTGGGATATTGACCCGGAGAGAAGGACCAAAAACCGATCTTTAGACTGGGACAAATCTGGCAAGCAAAGTTCGGGGAAGGAGGGACGACGAAAGGAAGAGATGAGAAGAACAAAATTGGATTTAGTCAGGGAATCAGACTCTATCAAAAGGGCTATTGCAGATATATATAGGACGGCGAAATTATTGCATAATTTTTCTATCATGGTGAGAGTTGAATATTAATTGTTGGTCGTTATGAAAAACAAACTTCCATAAATTACTCCTCTGGCTTTTGTATTGCATCATATCATGAATCCTAACGTTGCCAATTCCCAAGAACTATACAGGATTCATTAAAATTGCAAAAAAGTTTGATAAGACTTTTCCAGATCACAAAGGTACTTTCAAGAGAATAATTTGTGATGACGAGAAGCAGGCAGAAATGCTAACTGCTCGAATGGTATGTGTTTCAGATTGATCTTTTTTCATTTTATGTGTGTTATACTCTGTCACATTATTTTCCAACGCGAACATGTCGTGGGGTTGAAGGAACGGCTTTATGCAAGATGGTTCTGCGACGGCGAAATTCGCGAAGCACAGGCCCAATTACTCTCGAAAAGAGGTGATGGATTAATGATGGATTGGACACAATTGCGTCTGGGATACCGCCTTGGAATGTGCTCTATCTTGGCACTGTGGGTTGCGTGGGATTGCGTATGGGGACAATTTGCAAAAGGAGAAGTATCTATTGGAGGAAGGACGGCATTTCCCGTTTTTCGGGGATGCTTTGGGCTTTTGGCGTGGCATTGGTTTTGGGGGATGTCTGTATATGTATGGACAAGGTTCAGAATCAATTACATCTATCTATTTGATTTTGATCCTCGGCTCGTCGATACACCGATTGATATTTTCAACGACGCTGTGGATGAGACTTTGGTATTTTTCTTGTGTATGTTGATGTATTATAAGGTGTGTTTTTGATTTTGCTGTGATCCTTGGAAAATTTTACTTCTCATTGACACTAGGTATAATTCATTTTTAGGCGGGGGCTAACGACATGCCACAATGGGTTCCACCTGGAGCTTATCCAATGTTTCTCGTGTTGTATATGATCAAATCCTTGGTTTTCCCGTGGAAAATAAGGAAACCACTATGGATGGCGATTCGACAAGTACTGATGTCTCCACTTGTATCACCAACGTTTTTTCTTACATACGTTGGTGATGTTTTCACTAGGTACGTTTGAATCATATTTTTTCAATTCATCTTGAGGTGTTGTAATTTGATTTTTTCTCACTATATTGTGATCACGTCAAAGCAGTATGGTGAAAGTTTTTCAAGACCTTCTTTGGACCGCCTGCTTTGTCGTATCAGGTGATTGGCTTCTTTCAGAGGCTAAACATGAAAAATCTTCAAGGGTTCATGTATGGACCGAGAGTTTACTATACAAAAACATTGCGATACCTCTGATATGTCTCCTTCCTCTTTGGTTAAGGTTCAATCAATGTCTACGACGCTATCTCGATACTGGCAAACGATATCCTAACTTGGCCAATGCCTTCAAGTATGCCATGTCACAATCTGTTACTCTTTTTGGGGCCTTCCACCCGCTCTATTTGATGCATGTGCAGGAGGAAGAGAAAACTATTTCACTAGTCGACGATGACGACCAAGAAGTGGAAACCCTGATTATGGCTAATTCAAGACATTCAAATTTATTTCAGATATTCTGGATGGGTCTCTTCATAGCATCATCTCTTTACAGCTTTTGTTGGGATGTTTACATGGATTGGGGACTTGGCAGACGAGAGTACGGATTTCTTGGTCCTAGATTAATGTTTCCCCGTAGATCGTATTATTTCATGGTAATTTCTGCTGATTTGGTTCTGAGGTTTATGTGGGTGTTGACTTTGATACCTCCGCAATCAGGCAAGTATATTTTGAGACAGTCGCCTTTTGGAGTGACAAAACATGAGACTAATTTGATTCTAATATCGTATTCTTTCATACAAGGCGCTCAATTCGAGCTCCCAGCCTATCTTTCTGCCATATCAATGACAGTGGAGTTGTTCAGAAGAACGATTTGGAGCTTTTTTAGATTGGAGCACGAACACCGACAAAATACAGAAGGTTTTCGACGCGTGAATGTTGTCCCATTACACTTCAACACAGGCCATAAGCACAAGTACAACGAAAGACACTGGGTTGGATGGAAAGTTCTTGTAGAAATAGTTATTGTTACGTCGATTGTTATCGCTATCAGTGCGTTTAGCGTGATAGCTGCACAAAGAGCAACTCATGAGGTTCAACTATCGCACGAAGCAATGAGTAAGGCGGACTACTTGTGATAATGTTTGGTCACTGATTCTTGGAGCATTTTTTTGCTTTCTTGCTTTCTGAAAATAAAGCTACTCGACTCTTATAGAGGCGTCTCGTTTTTAAAGCTTTCGAGTAACTGTATTAGTTGGGATATCATCGTTTTCTTGAGACAAAACGAAACTTTCCTTCCTCTTGTCCACTTAGTAGTGCATAAGCATTGTAACTGAGTACATTTAAATATTCCTCAAACAGGGAAAGTAGGAGTAATTGATTTTTCTCTAGAAAAAAGTAGACTTGAGCGAGGTACATTGGCAGTCTAAAATAATTTCTTGAGTCCCTTACAGCCACATAACAGATAAAATTAACAACTTAAGTAATGGTACAATCATTTTGCTACTGTGGTGTCGTTTTTACAGCATTGCTTTGAATTTACCATGTTCCAGCTACCAATAGCCACCAAATAATTTGAGCTGTGTTTGAGTGACTTGCTACTTATATCCAATCTAAGGGCTAGTATGAGTTATCTCTCATCATAACTTTATTTTCTGATACATTGGACAGACATCTTTTTCTAACATGGAGCAACAAATATGTTCATGTCATGGGGATTGCAAAATGAAACAACATCATTTTCCTCATTTTCATTTTAACATGCCAATCATAAATGAATAAAGCCACAATGATGATATGTAGCATCAGAGGGAGTACTTGTCAGAAAATGTATCTTCCTTTATTTTCACAGAAGCATTTACAGTCATAGGAATTCAGTAATGAGGCAGACAGATAAATGCACCACCAAAGCACCATGACAATCTCACCCAAAACCAGAAAAGTGGTGTCTCATAATTTTTATTTTAGATCAGACAAATATGAGTGTAAGACATCACCCAGGCTATGGCCAATTTCCACCTTCCATCTTACCTAATTTATTTTTAATTTATCAGACCCATAAACGGACTGGACTTTCACAGTAAGGCAAATAAAAGACACCAGTTTTGCAAAGTTAGCATATTTCTCCTTAGACCCCATCACCAAGTGTGTGATTAGCCAGCAGATCTCTGGACCCAAATGCAATCCTGCTGATGAGTGAGAATGGCACATCAAAACCTCAAAACTCAATAATTTGAACCCCAAGACCAAGGGAATCAATAGATTGAGCATGCTGTAGCTGTAGGTATCACCTGTTTTTACTGGGCACATGGTTCAGACATTTTGATGGCAAGAAACAACCCACCATGATGTCATGTGGCAGATGAAGATCAGCCTAACGCCCCAGACCAGTTTGCAGACATCACCATGGCAGATGCTGGAGGTGAAGGGCCCCCCAGAGACCAAGTACAAGATGGTCAACCAGACCAAAAGCCACCCAACTTGGAAGTCAAGGACCAGATTATCAGCAAGGGCATCAGCCTGAACAATCCCTTGACTTCCAAGTTG
>JALLPE010001577.1:0-10146 GCA_036940025.1 Conticribra weissflogii
TGATTTCACTATTGGAAATTTAACCCTGTTCAGATGGAACTTAAACACTCTAAAATATTGTCCTGTAGATTCACTGTATTATCTGACTTGCACAATTTAGTGCCATTCAATCCACTCTTCAATTTCGATTTTTAATTCACAACATGAATTAGATTTGTAGCATCTTGTATGGTCTCCATTAACCTACATCAGGTCATCTTGAAGTCTTTGCTTCATACCGTACATAGATATTTTTGAAATTTTGGATAGAGTTGTAAAATTTAGCACCACTTGGTCCTTTTGCCTCCCTGCTTTGCCACTGGATATATTTTTGCCACATCTAGCTATATCACACCTGATATAATCAAAGCATAAGGGATATTAGTTTATTTGCATCAAAGGTTATTGAATAAAGTATGCAGGATGTAGTATTGATCTTATGTCACTACAGTTTCGATGCTGGTAGCATCAATCTGCTGTTAGAAGTAAAATAAAGCTGATTGAAATCAACATACAAGCTCAGAAATGATGGTGAGTTGCAATCATTCCACATCTTTGTTGCCATTATATCATATCTCCCTATTGAGAGCTGTAATGGCCCATACCTACACTTGAATTCTTTATATATATCTAAAAGAACTCTTGATTTCTGTCAAATATATTTTAGTGGTCATACCATCTTCTACAATCTCCTATTCCTATTAGAATCATGAAATTGGATTATAGATTCAGAGATAGTGCAGGGACATCATCCTGTTGAGGGATTTGTATTACTAAAGGGCTAAGTCAAAAACCCTTAGACACAAGATATTATTTGTTAGCCATAAATAATATCCTGAGGTGATTCATTCCACCTGATCCTAATACTCTTGCATGATGACACTCATTACCACCAACAATGATGTAATGATCTTCATGTTCACTTTATTATGTGGATGAAATTATGATGATTCATCATTGTACTGACTCCAGCAAATATTTTTGTCTGTATTCGTGTAAAGTTATATCAAGTCTGGTTCTTCTATAGATTTTTTCCAACTGTTGGACATTGTTAATCAATTTTGTGGATTGTTCAGAAATTTTGTTATTTTAGACTGCACTCGTGATGTGTGTGAGGAAAAGCAAACACGAAAGCGACAGGAATCGTTCCCGCGTTCCACCATCTGGAATCGAGGCCGGCAATATTCACATGAACAATAAAGAAAAATCACACAACTGGAACGACTCAAAGGTAAATTTCAGTTTCATTAGTAACCCAGAGCACATCCATCCGCCCTCCCGTCCGAGCCAGCGCACAAAATACCCGATTCTACGTGCTTTGTAATTATTTGCGCCCTGCCAAACGCCTCACGCTCGTGTCCAGTTATCCCAGCTTTCATTTTGTGCCCAAACTTGAACAGTTCAGCAACGGTGGCAGGATGAAATCCATCTTCAACGAGAACAATTCCATTCTGAGTTCCATCAGTTATACAGAAACGTGGAGCATCGATGGCAGTCTCAGTGGGATCAAAAATGAAGTAAATGTTTACAGGCACATCGAATGGCATGATGACGTAAAGTTGGTCAGGAAATAAGAAAACAATTTCGGTTAGAAGTAGCAGCACATTATTTATTGCATTCACCTGTGCATCCAAGCCATTTGCAACCAATCCTACAACCAACTGCATATGTCCTTGAGGTTGCATGAAACCTCCCATATTGCTTATGGACGCGAACAAATTACCAGTGTCTGCATGTGTTAAGATGCACGGAATGATAGTGTGATATGGGCGTTTTCCGGGTTCCAAGACATTTGGGTGCTTTGGATCTAGAGAAAATCCAGCTCCTCTATTTTGTAGCGTAAAACCGCATTTTGGAGGCGTGAGCCCAGTTCCGAATCCCATGTAGTTGCTGTAATTGTTACAATGCACACGAATTGCCCCATTGTGTATGTAAGTTGCCCAATGCCATTTTAACCATTCGCTCGAAGAATCATTCTCGACGTACCTATTCACAAAGCTCATTGCATTTCCAGCTTCATCAACCACCTGAAAACTCACGGTGCAACTACAAGGCGACGGTTTCGCATGAATCACAGCCTTGTTTGCATCAAACAAATCTACTGCTCGTTTCGATATTCGTCCTGGATCGAGTAACCATTCTGTCGAGCATTCCTCCATTTTACGACCCTCATTAGCGACGTCGGGATCACAAACAAAGGCTCTAGCATCTCCAAAACCCAACCTCATCATTTCGATTTGCGCGTGAAGCATTTCAGCCGAAGGCTGCGGATGGTAGCTGATTTCATCGCCATTATCCATTCCAAGTGACGAAGAAGTAATTATATTCTCATCTTCTAGTGCTTGCAAGCCCTTCAAAGCGATGAGACCCGCGATGCCTTGGCCGTTAGGCGGTACTTCCCAAACGTTTATGCCTCGATAATTGACACATATGGGAGAAGGAAAAGTTGATGTTGTATGATTTGTCAAGTCCTCTTCGGTCATGACGCCGCCATGTTTTTGAATGCACTCAGCTATAGACTTCCCTGGAAATGATTGGTAAAAACCGCGTTGCGCACCATGTGTACCAAGACTGGTGAGAACTTTTGCCTTTGGGCGATATGTGTATTCATGTCATTCACAACCAAGTTAGCATAAAAAGTAAGCATGATCTTTTTCAAACTAGCTATTCGTCTCTTGATACTATCAACATACCATGTGGGGATTTCGGAACAATTGACCTGGCTTCGGTGGGGTTCCCTTCCCATCGACACTCATTTCTACCGACCCGGCATTGATTTCTTCTTTGGAGTACCATTTTGTAACACAACCCATTTGTTGACTCCACCTCATTGCTGTCAACGTTCCAACTGGAAATCCCTCATCCGCCAACTTTATTGCAGGCTCCAACACCTGGAGAAATGTAAGACGACCCGATCCATACTTGCTATGGACATCTTCCCATCCTTGGGCTGCTCCGGGAACTGTAATCGAGTGGACTCCGCTTTCGTACATTCGTTCCAGTTCTGATGGCGACAACTTTTTGTCCGATTGTGTTTCGTAGAAATTTTGAACCGTATTGAGGGTTAAATTAGATGGGCATTTCCCACTGCCGTTTACGGCATCCACCTGTTTTGTTGAGGCGTCGTACCATAACGCAAACATATCACCTCCCAAGCTGAAATGGCAATAATTGTGGAAACAACAGTTGCGTGAATGGAAAAAATAATTGTCAAGCGTCCAGAAAAACAAGGAGATCGATCGCAAATCGAGGTTTTCGCAAACTCAACTGCGTGATATGAGAGTAAGTGGCCAGCAATACCAAAGCGAGGGTTGTGTGATAATTCACTCACCCCGTAGAACAAGGCTCCAAAACAGCCAACGCAGCAGCGATAGCGACGCTGGCATCCGCGGCATTCCCTCCCAATCCTCTCAAGACATGAACCCCGATGGAAGTAGCCAGGGGTTGAGAAGTCGCCACTGCCGCATGTTTGCAGTAGACGGGAGATCGTCGAGATGTGAAATGAAGAGGCGGGAGTGGATGCGGTTTGGATTCATCGGGGGTTACTTCGCCAGTGGATCTTCGTACTGTCATGACTGCTAAATATTATATTATTTTTGTGACATCTTGTTTACAGAGAAGTGAATTTTGACGTGGACTACTTACGTAGTTGTCTCTCTATTTGTATTTTACTGTCAAAATCCCGATATCAAGAAAATCGCTGAATATGCCAAGGGAGAACAATCTGCCAAGTAATACAATACTATGTCTGGTACTACCATATGATCAAAACTACAATATCGTACCTACCTAGGGCCCACAGCCAGCAGGGGTTCGTCGGCTGGCTCAATCTCACGAAACATGGCGAAGAAAAGCAAGATGAACAGCCGCTGCAGCGACTCCCGGAACGAGACCGAGGGACGGACATCGCCCGTCGACCAGAGGAGGAACAAACGCAAGCATCCACCAGCCCAATCATCAGTCGATAGACAAGATGATGATTTCCTCAACCCCAAATTGCATCACGGCACTTCTTCTCAAACTTCCGAGATCCAATCGTCTCTTTCGTCTCTGCCGTCACTGACTTCATCAAATGTCAACATCGCTAAAGACATGTCGACGAAGAATCCGCCGGCGCCATATCTCGAAGATAATAAGCAGTGTGCGCAGTACGCCATTCAATGGCTGGAATCAAGAAAGAAAACCATCCCAACGTCGCTTTCATCTCCAGGAACATGCGCCCCTCTGATCGACATCGATCAAGTCCTTCGGGCATTGCCTGATTTGCGGGAACGAGAACGACGAGCCTTGCTTCGCCATGTCGAGAAATGCATTAAAAATGAATCCGGTGGAAATGTTGGGGGCGATCGCAACACTTCTGCGAATGGGTCTAATGCAGATATAATTATGGCCGAAAGTGACGATGAATACAGCAACAATCCAGGCAACTCCATTCAATACCCGAAAATCCAAGGAAGTTCTTGGCCAGAAACCGTGGAATTTTCCAACAATTATCTATGGGATGACGAAGTACCAGACATTATCAAAGGCAAATACACATCCAAAAATGCAAAAATTCGCGCCTTTCGCCCAAGCAAGAAAGTTTACATCAAAAAGATTACAGATCCAGACCACCCGGCGTATGGAGAATGCGGATTATTCTGCGCACTTCCGGAAGGGCTCCCTCCAGGAGCCTGGATATTGGATTACGTCGGAAAAGTGACTCTCGGAGAAAAGCAAGACAAATCGAGTGATTATGTTTCCGACTTTGGAGAGAAGAGCGAATTGGCTTGCGATGCCAACACATATGGAAACGAAGCTCGATTTCTGAATGACTTTCGCAATACGGGATCATTTCCAAACGTGGAATTCAACACTCGGAGGGACAGGTACGGGGAATTGCGGCAGGGAGTGTTTGTCAAGTTGAAAAAAGATGCCAAGATTGCCAACGCAAAAAAGGGGGAAGAGTTCGAGGGGATTAAACAGCACGAGGAGCTTTTGGTTTCGTATGGTAAGAGTTATTGGAGGAGTCGTGTTGGTAATCTTACTGATTTTGTATGGAGGCTGCCAGGTCAACCTCCTGCTGCAAATAGGCCATCTGCGGATGGAATTGATACCGGAGATTCTAGCAAAAACATTAGTGGTGCAGTGGCCATTAAATGATAACGGTGTTGGGAGCAATGTCAAGCTGTTCCTATCAAGTCGAAAGAACTGGAATAGGATGTGCTATGCGCACATGCACGCTGGAAACGGTGGGATGGCACAGAAGCCTTATGATTTGATCAGCAAAAACTTTCGCTTCTGCACTAGAACAAGGATTATTGAAAATGCAATTCAACTCTGACGAATCAAATCCATCTCATGTCCCTCCTCGAAGAATTTCCTCGCACATAGGAAAGATGATGGAGCATTTCCGCACGCTTCGCCTCAACATGAAGGTCAAGCTTCCCAATCTCGGTCAATCAAATAAGATTAAGAAACTGGTGTCTAAACACGAACGCGATGATTCACAGACGGTAGGTTTAGTTCAAAGAAACGGTAACAAGAAACCTGGACCAAAACATGCATTAGAAAGCGAGAAGGAACGGATCAAAGCAATTAAAGCATTAGCAGACGCCGAGGATTATGATGCAGCACTGAAGAATCTCATGGCTGACGCTGCTGGCGACTATCACTATTTCAACCGGATAAAAGCTTCTACAATGGGGGAAAGGCACGAGGAGTTATTTTCAAGAGTAAGTGGAAGTTCGAATTTCGAAGACCACACTAGTAGTCCGGATGACGTCAGAAGAATGTGCTACTGGATTGGCAAGAATGATCGTGGACATCCATTACGATGTCACAACAAAAGGTTGAATCATCCATACGATCGTGTCCCCGATAACCTCGGCATACTGCGCCCGAAACAGCTTGATTTTTGTTTATATCATGTTCGATATTGCATTAACACCCCTCATCATGCCAATAAACCGATGAAAATTAGCGTTGCCAACGAGTTTGCGTTTTGCAATGAATGCTATGTGATTCACCAAGGTCATCCGCCGAAAGAATTGATGCGGATACCGGGAACAAGGCGAAAACGAAATTGAGATTCTTACAACCTCTGAAAAAATATTTGCCTTCCTAGACATCGTATGCTCCTGAACAAAATGATCCGTTGTGATCTTCCTTCTTATCGACAAAATGATCCGGTATCCACCGCACGCATGGAATTATTACCGCGATAGGCCGCATGAAGTTGGCCGTATCAAACTTTTTGGTGTCATAAAAAGCAACTTAGGGAACTAACTACATCTCATGTGCACTAGACTCGGTTTTGAAATTGAAATTCAAATTCACTCTTTATATTTTTTGTGAATCATAATTAACGCAAAAGTATATAACTTGTCGCAACAACACAAATATTTTCGAAATTCGACATCGAATCATGCCCGTCGAGGTCTGTAAAGAAACGTTTCCGTTCGGATCCAACCAAAACGAAGAGGTGGATATCTTCGATGGCCTGCCAGTCATGACCAAGTCGGAGCTGACGCGAGTGGCAATGGAACACGGCGGCTATCACACGCCTTATTTGAACGACACCCTGTATCTTCATTTCAAAGGATACAGGCGCATCGAAAATCTTGAGGAATATACTGGGCTCAAGTCCCTGTGGCTTCACTCGAATGGATTTGGAACAATCGAAAACATCAGCCATCTCCACAAGCTCCGCAGTCTCTTTTTGCAGAGAAACGCTTTGACGAAGATTGAAAATCTCATTGGATTGGATTCGCTTGTTCAACTTGATTTGAGTGAAAACGCAATCCGTAAGGTGGAGGGGCTATCTCATTTGAAGCAACTTACCACTCTCAACTTGTCCAAGAACTCTCTAAGAGACGCAGAAAGTATCAATCACCTACGCGAGTGTGTGACCCTAACCTCTATCGATTTGACTAAAAACGATCTTGCGGGTGACGGCATTATCGAGTGTCTTACCTCCATTCCAAAGCTCTCGTCGCTCAACATGGCCGGCAACCCTGTAGTCTCCAAGGTTCCATACTTTCGCAAGAAGATGATCGTAGCATCCAAGACGTTACGCTACCTTGACCGGCCTGTTTTTGATGCTGAGAGGGCCGCTACTGAGGCATGGGCCACAGGCGGACTCGAGTCTGAGCGAGAGATGAAGGACAAGATACATAAAACGAAGAAAGAGAACGAGCGTAAGGCTGTAGAGGTAAGATTGTTTGCGTTGAAGTAAGTTTCAAAATTTGATTTGATCACTGCTAATAGCGAAAGCTGTATTCAAATAGGAATTCCGGGCATGGCAAGATACAGTACGGCGCACGGACTTTGAAACTAGTCATGAAATTGGGGGCATTCAATCCGAATCAGATCTAGAGAGTGTGGATGGTCCAAATGTTCAAGTCGACGGTACCGTCGCGAGTGCGTCTTATTCAGGGGGAAGTGGTGACGAAATCGTTCGTAAAAATATTGAATCCATCGTTGAAGGCGACATGGTTCCTGTGGTGGCAGATCTCGTGAAGAAAGAGGCGACAAATGAGGCTACTGAAGAAGTGACAACTGAAGAAACTGCAACTGAAGAAACTGCAACTGAAGAATTGAGGACGAAAGAAGTGACTACTGAAGAAATGACGAATGAAATTGTAAATACAGAGGAAATCGATGTGATAACTGAAATGGCACCCACAGAGGCAACTGCGACGTTAACCAATACAAAGTGGGTCTCAGTCCCTGGAACGAACAACATAGTGGACCATGATGAGCTCGCGGAATTCGATAACAAATTCCGCCGCGTTCATGATCGCACTGATCTCCTTCCTGAGCAGGAGATCGACGCTGAAGACAAGGAATTACCTTCGTCGAATTCGACATTACACAACGAGGAAAAATCATCTGATACCATTGGTCTAACTTCAACCAATGACCAAGAGATCGCTGAGATCACGAACAGGAATGAAGCTATTTCAGTCAATGGTATCAATCAGGATGACGATGACGAATTCGAAAAAAGGAGTATGAAAGTTGAAGAGTCCATCGCTATCGTAAAGGCAAACAAAACATCCTTCAAAATGAATTCTGCATCACACGGCTGGACAAAGAAGATGGATGAAACATTGCTTAGCCTTACCGAGGAATGTAACTATGATTTCAATGCTGTTGCATCATCGATGTCGAAAGAATTTTCTGAGCATGTTTTCGACTTCGACTCTTCCCTCTGCTTCACGAGATGGAATCTCCTTGATTTGGATGATAATGAAGAGAAGGAAATTCTGAATGACTTTTTACGTTTGACTCAAGACAGCGAGAATGATTGTTGCGGAAACTTTGGAGAACCGGAAGAGGTCGAGTTCGTCACCTCGTCAGTCCAGGAATTGAATCAAATAAGAGAGAATATAATCGGATCCATCGGAACTGAAAATTTTGAATGGACAAAAGAGATGGACGACTTTCTGCTGAAAGTCGCGAGGGGATCCAATTACGACTTTGATCTTGTTGCGTCATCCATATCACAAGAATTCGGCCACATCATCACTTCCATTGATCCTCTCCTTTGCTACAGGAGATGGATACTTCTTAGCTTCGGTAACAAAGACGAAGACCCGAATGACATAGCCGTTTCGGCGACAGACAAGCCATTGTCATTCTATACTCACGAAGACGGAACGAGAAAGACTTTTGATGAGCTTGAAAGGGAAGCTATTTTTGCGACATCTCTAGAACTTGGAACTCCTCCGGAGTACTGGGAACCGGACTCAGATGAAGACGAGTCATTAAACGGCACCAAGCTTAATGTTATCAGTATCGCGTACTTGAGAAAAATGGGACTCAAAACGCATGTAAACGATGGGGCAACAGTTGCTTCACTTTCAGACGAGATCTTTCCGAAGGAACTTTCATTGACACTAGAAGTATCTATTGCCGATAACACAGCAACGGCTTCGTCACCAGGGGCTGATGTCATACCTTCTAGTCCTTCTTCAGATGAGGACTCCTTTATAACAGCTTGCGAATCTCCATTTGGCGAGTGATATGTTAGCTCTGTTGAAATGGTTTATCTCGGGCTTTATATGACGATTATCTTCTCAGTTTATCATCCCGACACATGTACTGGGTTCTCGCCATATTTGGCAGTATTATCTCAAGGTACCTCTAGAATAAATGAGAAGTAAACATATCAAATCTCTTGCAATGCGTAATGCAATAGAATCGAAATTTTAAAAGGGATTTGGAATCGGCACGAGCGAAAGCGAATAATAATTTAAAAGCAAACCCGCTATCAGCATTTAAACACAGTTGTTCGAAAACACTTTTTTGTGATTAAGATTAAATGTATCTATCGAGAAATAACCAAAATATATCAGAACGCAAAGACTTAGTCAATAAATCCTTCGCGAGTTTCTTCTCAATGTCCATTTGATGCCGTAGAAATCAGTCAGCATTTTCAATCCGTTGCAACCTTCGGCTCACTGTTGCTTATGGCATTGCAGAGATGAAGTAAACTAATCCCCTGGAAACCCCACATAACCATCAACCAACAATGTAACAACGTATTGATTCCCGCCAGTGACATTCCAGAATATTGAACAAGGAGCGGATACATTGGCAGCAAAGGAGCATTTCCAATAAAGCCAATGTAGTACATGATCCGGTAACACCGACCGACCAAGTCAACAGCAGATTTCTTTGGAGAACGACTAGTGCTCGTCGCCGTCGATGAAGTCTTCGGCCAATTCCTTAACCCCAGCGCCAGAAGACAATAAAACGTGGTTGGAAACTGAGTGATGCCCGCAATGAAAATGTCACACGCCGGGCGCTTGAAGCTAATATACCCAAGGGCGGTGGCCACTACCATGTATGTCCCGTACATTGGCCAGAACCACCATGGACCCAAGGGCACCGCCCCTTTGATTCCAAACACACGTTGCACTTCCCGACCGATCAAGCCCATGTAACAACTTGCAAAGGAAACATTTCCAACGCACACGATCCAAAATAATCGGAATCTCAAGGTGTTCAGAGACTCAATGGATGTGAAGTGTTGATGGGCCCATCCTCCCGCCAATGTTGAAACGCCATAGCAGATCAACAAGGATGCACTGTACAGGCGTAACCGAATTGACGCTGAATTTCTTGCGGGACAACCATCTAAAGAACAAGCCATTAAACACTTGTACGCTAAAAAGCTCA
>JALLPE010001578.1:0-11514 GCA_036940025.1 Conticribra weissflogii
CAGTTTTTGACTCATCACCACATGTGTCCCTGCTGTTTTGCACCATATCAGAAGAATTACACAAATTTAGGATTGCCATGGTATAGTTGGCATGACCTCTGGGTTGAAATAATTGCAACATCATTGCATTGGCTTACAGGCATAGAACAGAATTTTCCATGCACAAGAAGAATAGCCTTAATTTTTCTATTAATAGATGTATGATATAATTTTTAAATTTTCATAGCAAGTAGATTTCAGATTGTAGCAATATCTCAACTATAAAATGTTGTAGAATGTGACAAAGATTCTACCATAACATCAATAATGTTGTATATTGCAACAAATGTCATTGTGTAAGTTTAAAAATGTTGTAGCATAGAGTCAAATGATGTGGTGCAGCAGCAAATGTTGTTGAATAGCAAAAAAACGTTTTAGCAAGTAAAACAATTCACAAAAATAATAATCCCAGAGTATTTGAACTCATTGTTAATGTTTTTAAGACAGATTGATTTTGAGTCCAGTTAGAACTTCAGAGGTCAAATATTTAACAAGATGCATCATGTCCAGCGAATAAATTCCTAAAGTTTACCATGATTTTTGCTGTGTGTTAATGTTCAGTCATAGTGGAATCAATCAGAATTGATCAATTCAGTGTAATAATTTATTAGTAGACAATAGACACATGTATTTGAAGCAATTTGGAGAATATAAATATCTCAAAGTAATTCACTCTGGGTCTTTTTCTACATTGCCATCATCCAACTTCTCCATACTATCTTTTTGGGTCAAGGGAGGTAGCGCATTTCATCATTTGGCTGGGTGACTTGTGGTCCAACTCAAAACAACCAAGACATTTGGGGTTAGGGTCACCACAAGTTCTTGGTGCAGTATCCTGCTTTGTTTTACTTTTTAGGGGATTTGGAGCAAACTTCTTCTTTTACCTCGTCTTTGCCACCTCCTTCAAACTGATGAAGATGGACCAAGTAAAGGCTCCTCAAAACCATATTTTGCATTTAGTATGCTAGGATTGAGCTTAGTTGGAAAAGTTGGTGAAATGTTGTCAAAATGTCAAATATGTTGGTTGATGTGGTGAATTTCATATACAATCCAAAATGTTTTACACATTTTGCAGGAATTGGATAGAGTTATGTGACCATTCCACATTCATAGAATGTACCAGAGAAGTGCTGACAAAATTTACTTTTTCACATGAGGAGCACAGCACAAGCAAAAATGGTTGGGAAAATTTTGGGCATTCTTCTGACATATCACTGATGTGTTGGATGAGTTGTTTTGTATTGGTTGAAACACCAACACACCAACACCTGATTTTTTAATTAAGGCAGTGAGTTTTGATGGTGACTGGAGATTATTTCTATCATTAGTTGATTCCACAACAGGATCTCTTTTTGTGATATCTTTTCAATAAGCAGTTAGTGACAGACCAGCTAATCATGAGTCACAGTACTCCATTTCAGCCAAGGTGAATATTGTAGAATTGTTCTTGACTGCATGAACAAGGTGACTGAACAAAATGTTATTGTACCCATTTGAACTCTGATATTGTCAAATTCAAGGCAACGTTCTGTCTCATCTGTAAAAAATATTCACTTGAATTGCTTAGGGGAGGCAGATTTGGTATTGTGATTTCTGGTGTTTTGATGGGTCATATCCTACATCATACATCAGCCATTGCATCAAAGAATCACAGCTTTTTGTCAGAATAGTTTAAATTTTCATTTGTCCCTTCATCATAATTTTTCATTCCAACAATAAAGTGAACCAATGCACAGAAAATTTGATGATGTTTCTTGGATAAATGATGTCCCAATGTCATCAGCCTTTCCATCCTGCATGACTTTTTCATTGCTATCACTGTAGTTTTCTACTGGCAAGTTTTCATTAGTCTCCCAATGAATCTGTTATATAGACATCACCATCTACAATTACTAATGATACATCAAAATGACCTTGCTTGACACAATGGAGTTTTCTTAGAACCTTTTGTTTGCTATAGTGTTTGATTGCACAATCAGGAGGGGGGTTGCAGTTGTGACAAAAGGGGCAGAAGACAATGGGAGATCATGGTGTGGCACCAAACCAACTAAATATAATTTGATGATACATAATGCTACAAAGTGAACCATTCTCATAAAGTTGTGCTTCTAGAAACCCAGTAGGAGTATTACATTGTATATTTCTAGGGTGTATGTTTCAATTTTTTAACAAGCCCAATTTGAGTAAAAGTATTTTTTTAATTGTGTGCTGAATCAAATGTATTGTACCTGTCCAATGAAGATATTATCAAATATTGTACCATAGAGTAGCACATAATGTAGCAAAGTATCAATTATTGGGTATTACAAAACAAAGAGTAGGGACAAAAAACCCTGAAAATTTTTCAATATTTATATATTTGATATTAGATCATAATGAAAATAAAAAGATAATTCAAAGCAACCAGAAAATCAAAATTACAACCCTCGGAGTGAGAGAATGTTTTATATTTTCCTTATTTCAATTTTTCAAACTTTACTTCATGGATATTGACCAAGCCCACCTAAGTATACAAAAATATACTATTTAGGCAAGGCAATAAGGCAAACACATATTCATAGCAATTCTTTTATTGCCAAAAGTGATGTTTGTTTAGTAAACAATAGTGCAGCCGCAAGTTCTTTCAAGAACAAGCACACAAAAAAACAAATCACACCATGTTACAGAGAATATTGTTTTCTAGTGCCATCAAATAATACAGATTATCTTTCAGTGATTTGTCACAGTAATGCCAAACTGAAAATTAAAACCTATTGCAAATGTGCCCCAGGGTTTATCCAGCGTGTGGAATTCCGCTTTTAATTCTTCAAATCGAAGAGATATTGAAGGGAATGGATTGGACCTAATCAGATGATCCTGAATCCTTGAATGTTGAATTTGTATTTTTTCATCAGTCTCCCATTATTCTACAGAAGACCCTTAGACACAAAGTTGTAAGAAAATGTTCCTTAGTTGCAAATTCAAAGAGTGAAATTTTATTACTTTAGCTATGTTACAGTGTATTTTAAAGAGGCACTGAAGTAGGTGAAAACCTGCCTCAAAATCTGCACAAGATAAAATGTTATACCATGGATATATTATGTGAAGGAATTTTTAGATGCTAACAAAAATTCTAGAGGGGAAGTGTCTATTATCACAGACCATAAAGGTAAACACTCATTTCAGCTTCCATTGTTGAGCAATACTCCATGAAGGTGCCGAATTCTCATTGACGCCATAAAACATCTCTTTCTGCCGCATCCAATAAGAAAATTTTTATCAACCTCTTTCGTGATAGCATCGCCAGTACCTCCGCGTCATCAAAGAAGACTCCATATCGACCCATTGGTTTAGTATGACCCTCATGACTCACGAAAGTAATGCTTTCAAATCAAGTAGGAATATGGTGCGCCTAATATGTTATAGGCGACAAAGCTGTCATGACGGGGTGTCGTGCAAGAAAGGGAACTTTGAAGTGTGTGCAAGAAAATCTAGGAACCACTCGAAAAACGAGAGCACCAACAGGTATCGTTGAGATTGTTATCTGCGCAATGTTTTAATGTAATCATTCGTCACAACATGGTAGTGTTCCATCCCACAATTCTTGCCATTGAAATATTCCTAGCAGTCGTAAACATCTTGCTACTTTTCGTGGGCACAATGCCATGGGAATTGATTCTATTCCCTCGAAGTTTGCCAAGCGTCATCGTCGCTATCATCGGTTGTCAGTCAAAAGTTATTGTGATACTCTTGTTGACGCTGCGCTGCGGCAGTGGCAGTGATGATGAAAGTCTCGAAGGCTGCTGCGGTGTGTTCCCCCCCCGCAATCATCATCTGATCATTCCAATTGTTTGTCGTCGGCGCAATGACCTCCGACCATAACGCCCACTTCCGTTACTCTCCTTCCACAATGCTGAGAGTTATTCGTTGTCAAAGGCAACGTAGTGTCATCTTTATTATCGTTTCTTGTGCTGTGAGATAACGTTGGGATGTGGAGGATTCGGAGGGGACTCGAGGGCTTCCCGCGCTACTTTTCATGTCATGCGTTCTTTGGTAGTGATCCTTACCCCCGACTGCCCCCTAATCTTACCTTTATACGTCAATGAGCCCACACAGACCCACGCAGATAAGTAACCTGTCATCCGCCCTACGATGACACAAATAAAAAATAGAAGAATGAAGGCTAAGATTCTGCCTCATCAATAATAACCCCGCCCCAGCTGAGTCATTAATTATGATCATCAACAAATTCGCCAAGAAGTTAGTGAGTTACGGCTCTGTGATCGTACCCCAGGGTTTGTGTTCCTCACGTCACGAGGGGGCTGGCGCCTCAGTGCACCTTAAGTACCCCAATAATTGTGATGAGTTTAATTGTATCACAGAGGCAGTGTTTAGTTCATTCGGTTGTTTTACACGATCTTTCTAGGAGATGCCTTGCTTGTGAGATTCGTGGGGCACATCAATTGCGTCGTTTTTCTGGAAGGGGAGAGCCTCAAAATCAATTATTATACGATTTTCGAATTTACTGTCGCTTTATCTCTCAAAAGGGTTCTTTGCTTTTACAATCGTTCATCGCAGACGAGTGCAGTCTCCTCGAACTCTCCTCGAGGATGGGCCAGAGGCCGGAAGAAAATCAGTGAAAATGATGCAGCCGAGCGGGTCATTTCTTTGAAAGAAAGGGTTATTACGCATGAGAGTCGGTGAGTTTCGAAATTTGTTCCGTCCTTTTTTCTCGTGGCAATCCACCTATTTTATTGCTTTAGAATGTCTTAGTGCATTACGGAGTCTTTTGCATGCAGGCATTGGTCTCATTTCTCCTTTTAAAGCTACAAGTGTAGCGTTGGTTGTAGATATTTTGCCACAAATCTCCGAAGATAGATATGAGCCTGGGGGGTATTAGAATGAGACACTCTACTTGATTTTAGTAAAAATGTTGTAGAGAGCAACGGAAAGCAGGATATCGACAACGTTGGCTGATGAATGCATTCGAAATGAAATCGTTACCTACTCTTTCTTGCGCATACAGCGTTATGCACGCTAACATTTTCCCACTAACTGTTGCTCACCTGGGGGGCGCAAATTGCAGAAAGCGAAGGTTGGAAGAGGAAAATGAAAATTTAACTCAAGAAATCAATGCCATAAGACGTACGGACGAGAATGGTTAGTATAGGCAGTTCCTGCAACTTGATACAGTGGAGTTTGTTTCTCTCACGAAACATTGCTTTGAAACTGATATTTTGACATGATCTCCGCTTTACGGTACTCAAACACACTCACGCGAAATTGTAATTGGAATAACTTTCGTCAAAATGACCACACTGTAACCCTTCCAAAATCAATGATTAGGAGCAATCTCCGCTCTCAAACGGAAAAAGATCAATCAACTGGAAATTGAGAAAATATCAAAAATCTTGACATTCCTTCATATCTTTATCACGCGCCTGGAATCCGCTGTTCAGAACGCCGAGACATTCGAAGCGATCAATGCCGGGACAAGCATCATGAGAAACATTGCCACCATGATAGGAGTCGAAGATGTCGACGATCTCATGGACGAAATAAACGACGTCATGGATCTGACTGATGAGGTGTCAGACGGACTCGCTTATCCCGTTGATCCTGTTACATTGGATAGGGATGAATTGTTGGCCGAGTTGCACGCGATGCATGCGGAAGATGTAGAATTGGAGTTGTTGAGGGAACCGAAGAGCGCATCATCGTCCAGTTGGGACAGTCAAAATAGCAGTGAATTCTCTGTGCAGAGTACGGATTTTCCTTGTAATCTCCTGAATCACATCACATTAGTCCACATTAACCCCGAACGTGTTGTGAATGATACAAAAATCTTCCTTCAATCGGAATTCGGCCGTTCCTTCGGTCTTAGAACCGAACCATTGGTCCTTGACAACGGATCTTTCACTCATCCTGTTTCCATGCTGAGTGGACTTCTTCCCATGTTTCATCTAGGTGAACAGTACAACATACCAGTCGACATGTACATTCCCCCACGGTACCCACTTGATGCTCCAGTCGTTTACGTGAGACCTATAGCCGGTATGGCGATTTATCAAGGACATCGTCATGTCGGACTTGATGGCAGAGTGTACATGCCTTATTTGAGCGAGTGGAAAGCGGAAACTTATGATTTGAGTGAGTTGGCCTTGATGATAAGTAGTTTATTCGGCGACGATCCTCCTTGTTACACCATCGAAAGCGAAGAAGAAATGGAACGACGACGATTGGAAATCGAAAGGGAGATAGAAGAAGCGAACATCGCAGCTGAAGTAGCCCGCCAAGCCGACGAAGTTGAATCCCGTACCGAACCCGAAGATAATCGCCACCTTCGACAACGTGCACGAATGAAACCCAATGCGCCTGATAGCGATAAACTCAACGAAGACCTGAGAAACAAAGCATTGCACGCACTAACTAAAGAGGAGATGAAAGTGGATTCATTGGAAGCCCCAGGAGGGAATACAATTGAAATGGGAGAGGGAGGTAGAAAGATGAAAGCAGATTTCAATGACGGTTTGAGCGTCCAATCGTTTTCGTCGCAATTTCATGAGGAGACGAAGATGGATTCGAGCGAGCAGGAGCTCGTGCAAGCTGCAGTGGAAACCATGTTGAGAACGAGAGGTGGAGTGGATACGAATGAATCAAAAAGAGGCGCTGATGATAAAACCGGCGGGAAGGTGGAGGAGTCTTCTTTATCCAAGGCATTGACGTTTGAATTAACGATGTCGATGAATTTCAAAGGTGGAAATCCATCATCCAGCCTTGAAAATTGATGCATCCTCATGTGTGTCATCTTTTAGTGTTTTTTGGGCTGGTATCTTGGGAAACATTGTAGGAGCAGTTATGGAAACCAGACTGGTTGAAATGTTTCGTCGATTGATTGAATTTTTACATGTTGGTATTTTCAGGGTTTTTACGTATTCTATTTGTCTTCCTTTGTATTATTACTGATAAATGCAACATTCAAGGAAACTTCATGATTTTAAAAATATTATGAGTAAAATAAAAAATAGCGTGCTTGTAATTTCTGCTCAATGTTAGGAATCGTAGGCAACATTGATTACGTTTCCTCGAGTAGTGCACCATGACACGAATTTTTCTTTTTGCCTGAAATCTGATATCGCATGTTTCCCGTTACATATCCCAATTATGGAGGTCTCGTGCGGATGAGCGGATGATCTTCCTCTCATGACATTTCCATGGAAAAACCTTCTAAGCAGGCTGCGAGACACTTTCTGACCATTGTGACAAGCAGTGTAATATCAAAAACATGTTCTACTATGATTAGTAAAATCCAATGTTACAGTCGCATTATTCTAGTAAACAAAATAATTCTCAGACTCAAGAGACGAAAAATTAAGAAATCATATCGTCCAACCAAGCCTCTAAATCTTCTTCTTTCTCTTCTCCTCCGTCATCCCCGCCATCATCGAGGTTTCCCTCGTTGTCTTTCGATATTGTTACATCACCACTGCTCTCTTTTCCTTTTTCTTTGGTCTTGTCATTCCCTCCCTCCACCAATGCTGATAACTCGTCCTTCCCATTCCCCTCCGGCGATGTCTCCCGAGCGGCCACATCATCGACATCCTTTGAAGTCTGCGTCGGGAGATCCATACCGGGAGAATCATACGAGAGCGACTCCTCCCTCAATTCTGCCAAAGTCTTCTTCCTCCCACTGATACCAACCCCGTAAACATTTTCCAAATGTCGTCCGACGTGCCAAGGGACTTTCAATCGTTCATGAATGGGAATTTGAGAGAAACCTTTTGCCAGCGCTGCGAAATCGAATTCGTCTTCCGGGAGGATACTCATAGTATTATTGTCGTCGTAGTTTCGGCCGAGGCCGATGTCGTCGAATCCGTCGTCTCTCAGGCCAGAGGCGGTGTCGTGAGCCGGACCAAGGTAGGTATATTCCCCCCCGATCCCGATAGAGGGATCAAATTCGTTGGATAACAAACTTCCGTCACCGTGGAAACCAAAGTCGTCATTTTCCTCTCCATCGTCGTCGTCGCCCGTGCCTCCATCGCCGCCACCGGGGCGTCGGTATCGAAAGGAATTGTCTCCCAATGTTTTGGGATCGGGACCTCGCCGTTGGTGTTGGTTGCCGTGGCTTCTACCTCTCCCTCCGCCGCCACCTCGGCCGCGACCGCGGCCTTGTCCCGGACGGCCGTGGGTTCGGTTTCTTAGGACTTGGGATCTTCCCATGACGATGAGGTTGTGGTCGCACTGTGGTTTTGATGGAGTTGTCCTGGATTGGCGTCTTTTTTTCGAATGGGGGGAGGCCCTGATATGATTAGGTCACGGACTTCACAAATGACGTCATCAATGAAGAGTATTTTACTCCTGTGAAATATTAAAGCAGTCTCGTATTGTAACTCGCTACGGTCGTAGTACTAGTACCTTCTTGTGAGAAAAACTATCGCTTCTCTACTACGAGATACAACATGTCTGCCATCACATTTTTTATCATTTTATGAAACAACACGTGCACTACTACTATGGCAACGATGGTGACGCCATTATTTCGGCCGGCAGCAATTGCTGCCTTTCTGTCCACGCTCCTATGCGGCACCAGGCTCATGGCACACGCCTACTCCATTGACCCTTCTTCGAATAGTTACCCTGCCGCCCCAAATTCACCACAAAGAACAATCAATAATAATTGTCATCCGCAGAACGAACCTCTCCCCACCCGTCGTCGCGTCCTCTCCTCCCTTTTGTCCTCCTCCGCCGCCATCCCACTGATTCCCACTGTCTTTTCCTCCCCCTCCAATGCCCTAACCACCGCAACCGCATCCAACCTCACCACCGGTCTCGCCGCCAAACTCTCCGCCAGAGATCCGTCACTCCTCAAAAACCGTCTCTTCAACATCCCCCCCTCCCCTCAAATCTACCCCCCCTTCCTCCGGGGCACTTGGGACGTCTCCCTCCAGTTCTCGGGATTTCTCTTCCCCTCGACCTCTCTCTCCAAACAAACTCTCCTCGCCGATACTTCCATTCCGGGATTTCAAAAATGCAGCATCGCCGCCATTGCCGATGTGGGAAAAGAGTCGATCACGACGTATCGAATGGCCATCGACGAAACGACGGGCTTGGAAGATCGGAAGGTGGCATTGAAGGAGAGTCCGAATGCCTTTTTGGGCTACGATGCCGTGAGGGAGGTCATCTACGATGGGAACGTCGGGGGAAATCCGAACAGGATCGGTATCGATTTCGTACCGAATCGAACGCGGAACGCCAATAGGATCGAATTATTCTGCAATGGGAGGGAGAGCGAGTGGGTCACTTACGAATCTCAGCAGGCTCAATTGAAATTACTATCACAATCCCAAGGACAACAGCAAACAAAGCAGCAAATACTCCAACCGGGAGAACAAGTATTTTTGCATTCGGAATATATACGGCAAGTCACATTTTCCCTTTCGCAAGAATTTGGGGTGGCCAGGCAAGTTTCTGGGAATTATGCCCATTTTTGGACGTGGAAGGGGAACGAGAGCGATCCGGAGAGAATCGAGGGGAATTTGCTGACGGCGGCGTATTTGGATGCGCAGGATCCGCTATTTTTCGAAGAGCCGAGCAAGCCCGTGGTAGTGTACGCTCATAATTTGATTGGGAGAAGGGCGGTTGTTTGAATCATTCCTACCATTGGATTGCTGATCGATTCCAAATGAAAGTTCAAGTTTTGGTCATGGATATGTACGTTTTTCCGGTGAAAATCGAATAGCACAAGCCTGAATGCCTTGCTTATTACAGTAACGATATGACAAGAACAGCTATTTACACCACGAGACGATTTGCTGTATCCAAGCGCACGGCTTCACTGAATTTTTATTATGAATCGATGAAAAACGAAGTAAGTTGGAAGATATTTAATTGATGGAAATGATTTACCATTCAACTAAATATTTAGACGAAAATGTTTATACATTTGTAATGATATAGCAAACCGCTCTGCGGATTCTTATGGCGAAAAGGTCCTTTTCGTTTCCACCAACAACGCATTCTCTGATCTATGCCAATTCAATATGATGAGGTTAACTAATCTTCCGGGGGTAAATATCGGAATAGTCCGATTAGGTTGAGAAACAACCATGTCTTCGATGTATGTCATACGCTGCAGTCAAAATCGATAGCATGAAAGGGAGGACGAAGCAGTGTCTATTGGTTCGATTATAACCGTCAATAATTATTGACATCATCAAAATTAGTGTGATGTGTGAAGTTGTATAACTTCATCGATCGATGCCATCAATACGATTGTTTGAAATCTTCTTCTTTTTTATATATTACTTTGTCATAGGTCAAAAATCCGATCGCTCAATCGAATGCTTTCGCCTAGTGAATTGTCTCCCTACACAATACCGATCCCACGAAGACACAAATGCCTTATTCCATAAAGAATACACATACTGAAACAGTACTGATGATATCATCGCATCATTCTCAATTCTCAACCAAATCCTCTCATAGCCTCCTTCGCAATCGTCCACAAAGAAGGATTCACGACCGCTTCCCTTTCCTCCTCCGTCCTCACCTCCACGATCCTCTTACTCGTCACCTCTGGACTCGCATCCTGTCCCGGATATCCCGCATGCGCCATCAAATACAGCCTCACTCCTAACGTCATGACCGTCGATCCAACAATTCCAAATCCAAGTAGCAATTGCTTTTGTCTTTGGGTTTTGGCTTCTCTGTAAAGAGTTACGGATATGTGCGCTATCGGGGTGGCTGCAATGGGGCCGAGGTACATCCATTGACGTTGGCGAAGCTGAATAGCAGAAGACGATGTTTGGCTAAAAGTGTTGTAATCGTTTGGTTGTGTCGACATTATTGTTGTTTGATCGGTTCCGGAAGAAAGTAAATTTTTGTGTTGCTGGTGAATTGGAAAAACCTCGGATAAGTCTTCGAGATTAGCGTTTTTCTGTTTCACTGCATCGGGGCAGAATTTCAATGGATGAAAAAAACAAAAATCAATGCATCATTTGAATGTAGCAATTTTCAAATTAATACTATTGAGAGTATTGTATTATAGGTAAGTAAGCACAAAAAATATAAAATGAAAAAAACAGTCGTTGTGACGAGTCGAACTTCATCGGTCGGACCCTCACAACTGTTGTATCGAAAAAATTAAGTACCATACAGTATTTTGGTATTGTAGTATTGTAATTACTTAATATATAGTAGATAAGAAGACTGTGAATGATCATAGTTGAGAAGGGCGGGAGAAAGGGAGAATAGAGAAAGTCCGGATTCGGTGCCACGGATAAATAAAAAAACTAGAAACGAACGTGACAAGGACGGACCTTGCTTCCAGCAACAACGGGTCCATTTTCAGTGTACCAGATAAAAATTTCTTTGAATCCTTATGGCTGACTCTCCACCTCAAGCCCCTGTAAATCAGCCCAGGAAGATAATGGAATGGAAATATTTTTTAACCTATTTATTTCATTGTTATGTGGAAACACATGACTAAGATCCTAT
>JALLPE010001579.1:0-11511 GCA_036940025.1 Conticribra weissflogii
CTGATGTCTAAAGGTCAGACAATTGCAGCCCATTGGATATATTTTTTGAGATTAATATTTAATACATTACTAACATGATAGTATCACACAAAAGTATAAAAGTTATTACAAGTTTTAACAAGTATATATATTAAATTTTTGACAATATTCATTGAATTTTAGGCTAACAATATAGAAAATTGCTGTGTCTTTTTTCATTTGTCATGTCTGGACTTCACTACTGTATCAACAAAAAATTAATGATGTCTTTGCAAAAAAAGAGACATGTCTAGACATGTCCAATGTCTGTGTCCATGTCTGTAAATTTTCAGATGTTTGGACTTCCAACTTTTCAACTAAGATCAAGAATTAAGGAAAATTGGAGGATATTCTCCCCAACTGGAATTGACAACACATCACAACAGGGGAAGGCAAGAATATGTCAAAAATGAAATGTTTGCAGGGTCTCTAGAGAACAGCATTTGTAGAAGAAAGGTAGATGCAGGACCAAGAATATCAACAAAAGTTTTTGTATAGGCAGAAGCTATTTGTAGGATCTCTGGAAATATCAGTAGTAATAGATCTTTTTATGGGATGAACATCAACACTGTCCAGTTTACATCAGAGATTGTATCAGAGCTAGAAAAGATTTTGAAAAAGTTTGGTTACAATCATCCAAATTACATCTAAATGCAATTGGATATCATTGTTGATACTTGCAATGAATTAAACTGAATTTTGCTTTGCTGTGCAATGAAATCAAACTCTGAGAAGTGACAATAACACCCAAAGCATTGAGACAAGTCTAAAAAATCGTGAAAAGTGTCAAACTTTAGAGCAAAAATACTTCCGTGCATGATTTTTGCACATATACTGTGCCCTTCTCATTATAAAGAGCTCACAAGATGTTAAGGGATCGGTCTTTTGGAGTCATCCACTGGTACACCTTACATAAAAAGAATCTCCAATGACAGAGATGTAAAAGATAGCTCACATGTCATTCAAATTTTTTGACATTTGGCCAACATTATGACATGTCCCCAAGAAGTCTACAACATTTCAAAATAAGTTCATTGTCTCATTTTTAAAGCTATTGAGGATTTAGTTCTTATTCATGAAGTTTAAGGACTGAATCCTGTTTAGTATATTGCATTTGTTTTGTTTGACAAATTTGAAACTCATATCAAACAGTTTTTCCACTCATGTTGAACACATCATCAAATGTTTTGGAAAATAACAGTCATCTAGTAATGATGAGAAAGAGCAAGAGCATGAGCAATAGAGAGAGAGCAAGAGAGAGAGCAGGAGAGAGAGCAAGAGAGAGAGAGAGCAAGACAGAGAGAGAGACTAAAGGATGTTTGTGAGAGATATGCAGTACCTTCTTACTTGCTCTATGGTTAATCTATCACCATTGACAGCTCAGTCAAATCAACCCTTGTTATATCATAGTCCCATATATCTCATATTATTTTTAATGCATCAGCATAGTAGGTCATAACATGAACTATAACGTATCCTGCATCTTTTGCCATTGGAAGTGTTTGAGTTGGTCTATGGGTGCATTGGAGTCATGGAAAATTAAATAAAAAAAGACAATAGTTACCAACTTTGACCTTATAGGAACAGCTCAATTTTAGTTCTCCAGCGCTTCTGATGATACTGTATTATTGCTACAAGTACAAGGAATATATATATGTAGGCTAAATTAAATGAGGTTGTTTTTTATTATATCAAAATTGGACAGTTCTAGATTTTTCCATTTATTTTATTATCATTCATTGTCACTTAAATTGTAGAGTATTGATCCACTTGGTCATTGCCATGATATTGGCAGCATCTGTGAATGTTGAGATGATGTTGACATATCTTCAGCATTGACAACCAAATCAGTGACCTCAATCATGACTTCAACAAGGAATAGTCTGAGACACTAAAGGATCATCTCCAAAGAATATGGCATAAAGGCCTCTCATGCCCAGCATACTAGACTAGTGGCACTCTCAAAGAAATTAGTGGCTCAGGATGATTCCCTACCAAAGATTCTCATCACAAGAATGACACCAATTTCAGTGACACTGGCCATGCTAGTACTCAGTGTAATTGAAACAATTATGGATCCTCTAACATAACTATCCTAGCAATGCTGGATTTGAAGAATTTTTGTTCCTACATTTGCATTCTATGAGAATTCTGTAGGATGATTTTTTGCAAGCCTTTCTCATTAGAAAGTACTACCAAACACTCAAATATATTACCAAATTTCCAAATGACACTCATGAGTGTTAAAGAAAATATGTTTACACAACACTAGTCAATACCAATTCCCTATCAAGACTTCTGTCTTTCCAACTATGAATGGATCAATATGAGCTCTGTTGACAACTATGGTCAAAAATACAATATACATATCAGTAATAATAAAATTTGTGTTTTAAAGTGAGCCCTTGATGGTATCAGTGCTTTAGATAGAAGCCATCAATCATCAAATTAATTGAATTTTTTATTGCAGATGGATTGAAAAAGTGACAGTCTTTTCTTGCCCTGCTTCTTCCTTACTTACATCTCTTGGCAACCTCCTGTTCTTGATATAACAGCATCATTTCCCAACCTTGCTCTAAAATCATAACCATTATTCTAATGCATCTAATTTCCAACGTCATAAACTCAATTTTTTCATTTGTAAAAAATGGTATCATAAATCACCAAATCAGCTAACAGAATTGTCAGTAATGATGGGCTGTGTTCCCCTTTAACCTCTTATGATAGATACATAATGAAGAAAAAAACTGAAGTTTGCAGTCCTGTGGCAAAAGTCTTGGTTCGAAATTAAGGTTAAATGATTTTTTGGTTTTTCAAGTGAATCAAAGGAATCTTCTATCCAAGGACATAACTCCCATCAACCCACCCAAAGGGCTTCCTTGTTTTCCTTATCACTCTCAGAAATGCATCAAAAGAGACCTTTGACTCAGTAACTCAGAAGAGAAGGAGATCTTTGACAATCACCTCAAGAGCTTTCCTGTCTTTGAACACTTTTACAATGTTCAAGTTGGAAGTCTCCAATGATTGCCCTTGCTTTCATGTCTTGAGATATTTCTATTTCTTGTGATTCTGTTGCAAAATGGCGCATTCAATACTCAGAGTTGAGAGAAGTGGAACATTAAAAAGATGTCCTTGGTTGGGTTTGTTACTAAAAAATTGGTGAATCCAACAAGGAGCAGGAAAATTGAGACTTTTGTTAATCCTTTTAGTTGGAAATATTGTAGCCATGTTTGGGACACGTTTTAATGTCAGCCAAAACAATTTAAAGTTGTGTTCTGTCTTGAACATCTGTCATTGGGAATTTCTTGTATATAAGGTATACCAGAGGATGACTCAAAATCTGGTACTTAACACTTTTTAGTGCATTTTTGCAGTTCAAGCACAGTGTAGGTGCAAAAAGGTTGCATGCAAATAAGTATGTTTTCTGCACTAAAATTTGGCACTTTTCAATATTTTTTTAGATGTATTTTGACATGTTTGGTGTTGTTATCTGTGTTTTTAAATTTTGAGATGTTGTGGGTTACAACTTTTCTAACTGAGTGATCCCTTATTGTGCTTTTGATGTGAACAGCAACCATCTCAAGCCTCCACAAACTTCACCAGTCTGCACATGAGCTATTTTTGGACAATTTGGGTAGTCAACAAAGTTACGCACTGTATAGCAATCTGGACAAAGTTATGATGACAAGATGAAGGATGACAACCCACTTATGAAGAATCTTGCTGATCAATTTGCCCAGCTTAATGGAATGGCTGAAGTTGTTGCAACACAGGTGGTCAGAGAGCTAACTGGAGAAGTGACCCTTCAAAACTTCTCCAATAACAAGAAATAGCTTCCACCAAGGATGAGCAAGCTAAAATTGTACAATACAAGAAGTATGCCAAAAGTTGTGGATACCAATTTCTTTCAATAAAAGTGGGTTGCATCAAGTTTTGGGTGCAAACAGGAAAAGAATCTGATGAGGATAATTCAGTTTCATCTTCTCAATATTGTCACCATTGGAAGAAAAATGATGGAAATATTGTGGTGAGCATTTTGAGCAAAGGTATTTGTTTATTCTACAATGCATTTGCAAATCAGCACCAATAATCTCTTTCCATGATATGTTCTTTGCAAAGAGGCAGAATAAATTGGACAAGAATCCATCAAAAACACTTAAGCATATGATCTTAAAGATGTTGTTTTGGTATCATTAGTCTGGGATGATATTGATGGAGATTCTGAAGTTGGACTTCTTGAGGCCTTGTGTAATCAAAATCAACCAACTAATGAACAGGTTGATTTGAGTGCAGCATCAAATATCAAAAGAGGTTGAAGCATAAGAGCAGATGATCCTAAAAGCAACTTGGCATGAGAAGAGTTCTTTTTGTCATGTCTCTATATGACATAAGTTATAACGCTGGATTTCATGAAAGAAACAAATCTCACCATTTTAATTTAAGACAACAATAGTACTTAGACTCAATTTTTGGATTGAATAACATCAATAGTATGGTGATGAATACTGTTAAGTAATGTTTAATTTTTATATACATTTGATAATACAGACAATTCAATCCGATGAATTACTTCCCCGCAGTAGAAGCGTCTCCACCATTGCCACTGCTTCCATTCGCCTGAGAATTCACGGGCCTTCCACCCTTAAAACTAACTATCTTAGCCCAACGATACTTGGGCTCAAACAAATTAATGAACCCATTCGCCTCCGTAGTCGCTCCACCATAAATAACCGATTGGATCCTACCTCTCACCCTCCCATCTTCCACCCTTGTCTCCACGATCTCGGCACAAGCATCTTTTTTCAACTTGGTGATCATGGGAGAGGTGCTCGAAACTCCAGACGTAATCACGAGACCATCTTGCAGGTTCTGATACGTCCCCAGCGGCACCGGCATGGCGAACATCTGTCCGCTTCCGATCTTGCTGGCAGCCGCTCCGACGGCTCCTCCTCTCGATCCTGCAATGGAAGCTTTCCCCAGCGAGGAAAAGAGACTGATGTACCCACCCGAAGAAAGGAGTCCGCGAACGACTCCATCTTCGATGCGCGTCGAACATATCTCTATGCACGAGCCGGGAGCGATGATCTCCTTGACCTTGGAGTCCAATCTCCCCCCGTCGGTGACGATGCATCCCGATTCGGAAACGGTGACATACGCTCCGAGGGGGACGGGCGAGGCGGCGCTCGATCCGGAAAGGTTGAGAAGTGAGATCCATCCGCTTTGAAAGCCCTTTTTGTTGCCTCCAGCGGCACCGTCGCCGGAGGCATCCTCGTCGGCCACGGCATTGGGCACGATGCACCTGGCCCTCACCCGATTGTTCTTCACCTCGGTCTGCACCACTTCCACCACCCTCCCCCGTTCTAATTTCTCGATGACGGGAGAATCCCTCTCGGACGTTTCCCGCAACGGCAACCCCGCCCCGAAATTGACTCGATACACTCCCAGCGGAATGGGATGGGTCCACGGCCCGGGCGTCTCGTCCGCGGCTCCCGATCCGCCGGTTTGGGTCGCGAACGCCGACGTTCGTCTCGAAGAAACGCTGCTCTGCATCGAAGGAGCCGATGCCACCGAGGCATTCGACGGAGGAGGCAAATCCGACATCAGAATATCTTGATCGTCGTCGTCGTCTTCGGCCCACTGGAGACTGATCCATCCGGTGTAAGTCACCATCGATTTTGTGGGCATGACGGAATTGGAGGCGAGGGAATTCAAATCTTCGTTGTTATTCTTTCCTCCCTTCCTTCCCCGGCGTAAGAAGCGGGAAGTCCGACCCAAACCGGAACTGAGCCGTCCCTTCCTATTCGACGAAAGATCTTCCATGATGTCGTTTTCCTCTTCCACTTCCCATACGACCTTGCCTCGAATTCGCCCTCCGTGGGTTTGGGTTTCGATGACGTTGACGAAAGATCCCGGGGGAATGACGAGTTCTTCTTCCGATCGTTCCGTGTCTTCGTGATTGCCGTCTTGGATGATCCTGCGTCGTTGTCGTTTGACAGTGCGACTCCTCCTGTGGACATCTTGGGTGACCACCAGGCCGGGATGGGGAGAGACGACTTTGTAAACACCCAGTTGGGCCATCCATCCGTTGTGGTGGATGGTGGGGGTCGAGATGGCGGAGCAGACGGAGGCTCCTCCTCCTCCTCCGACGCCTAAGCCAATGTTTGATCCGCCAATGGTGGCGAGAATTTGTTGGGCGGTGGAACTGTTGCTGGAGGAACTGTCTCTGTCTCTGTCTCGGTTGTGTATGTTTGGGTTGTGGGTATTGACCGTGATGGTGGGAAGGACGGTGGTGGGAGGCGGGGGAGGAGGAGGAGGCGGGGGGTGCAGTGAGGAAGAGAGGGAGGAAGTGACGGCAGCGGGTCCGGAGTCCGCGTTGTCTTTGCGGCGGGACGGTTTCGGAGGTTGTGGTTGCGGCGGTGGAGCGGTTATCGATTGTCGGTTACTGTTGTTGTTGTTGTTGTTGTTGATGTTGTTGTTGCTGTGGCGAAAGGGTTTCTCGCCGTGAGATTTGGCGGGAGGAGGGGGGGCCGGTTTGGATTTGGGATTGGAGGCGATCGGCGGGGGGGGAGGGAAGGGCATTCCCGACGGAACCTGATCGGGAGCAGTGAATTTGAGTTCGTTCTGCTTGGAGTGTTTTCTCTTGAATGTTTTGTTGGGTGACGATGGCGGATGATGACTGTGGTTGTGATGATTGTGATTGTGATGACTGTGATGATGGTGTTGGTGGTTGTGATGTTGATGATGATGTCCTCCCTTGCTCGAGGTCTGGCTCTTGGCGGATGCCGAAGCAATGGACGGTCTGTGAGGATGTTGTTGTTGGAGGTCCTGGTCCTCAAGATCAATGGCATCCTTGTCCTTGGACGACTGTTCCTGCTGGTGTTGCCGTTCCTGCTTCTGGTGCCTCTTGCTATTCTCCTTCTCCAACTTCTTTTGCAATTTCTTCAATTTCTTCTCTTTCTTCTTTTCGTCGGTGTCTTGCTCCGGACGACTGTCGCTTTCACTTTCTTGCCCGTGCCCGTCAGGATGACGTTGATGACGGTCGTCATCCTGCTTGTCCTGACGCAGAGGCGGTTGCTGCTGCTGTTGCTGCTGCGTCCACTTTTCCTCGAACTCCTTGCAGTCTTTCTCCTCCCCACCCCCCTCGAGAATGTACCTGACCCATGCCTCCTTCCTCGCCTTCTCCATCGCCCCCTTGACCACGCGGTCCTCCATCAAATCCTCCATCTTGAGGGCATTCCCCGTGACGGGACTCGTCCCCCCGTAGGGCTGCGTGAGAACGAGCCAGCGCAAGATGGAGGCTCGTTCGAAGGTGTGTCCCTCGGAGTTGATGACCGGATCGGTCATGAGGGTGTTGGTGATGGGGCAGAGGAAGTAAGACGGGATGCTGGGGGGAGTGCCGGCGTCGAAAACGGCAGAGTGCTGGCAGTCGCCGTCGTCGTGGTCGTCCGCGGCGGGGTCGTCGGAATCGGAGGCGGGATCGAGGTCGTCTCGGCCGATCCCGTGGTGATGCCCTCGCTTGGCCCTCTTGCGGGTGCCGTGGGTCGCGTAGTACTCGGGGTAATAGGTGGGAGGGAACGACAGCAGTTGATCTCGTTGTTGGTCCTCGTCCGACAGGTACGGAGAATACGAGCTCGAGGAACTGGTGCAGGAAGTGGACGTGGAGGACGAATACGAGTTTTTCGACAGGAATTTGTCGTCTTGATGGCCATTGCTCCCGCCCGGCTGTTTCTTGACGTGGCTGCTGCTGTGAGGATGAACGTGAGAATGCAACGACGACGACGACGACGACGACGATTCCGCCGCCTTGCCCGCGGACGTTCCATTGGACGATTTCCTCATTAGCCCGCCGGTCTTCGCGGACGACGACGACGACGCCGAGGAGGCGGGCATGGACATTCGTTTCGAGTTCGGAGGGAACGGCGCCATGCTCAATGAATGCGACGGCATGGTCATGGACGCGGACACTGACGACGACGACGGCAGCTTGGGCTTGGAAGGGGTCGTCATCGAATGACGGGAGGGCGGCGGGGCTATGACCTTGCCGGACGACCCTGCGCCGTCGATCATGGCGTTGTTATTGGAGGGGGGCATGGGTCCGACGCGACGATGATCGTGGTTCATTCGGGCTACCATGGGGTGCGTTGCTTCTCGAGAGACGGATCTATCTTCTAGTTGTTGTTGACGTCAATCTTACTACTCTTGACATGAAAAAAATGTTGTATCGCGGAAAGAAATACACTGCTGTCGCTCTGTCGATTTGAACGACGATATGGTAGGTGGTAGGTGATCTTCGATCGGTCGTCGACGCAAATTACACAGTGTATCACGAAGTATGGTACGACAGGGGCTGGGTCAAAGAGGCAAAAATTAGATAAGATCTATGAATGACGCAGGTTGTGTGGAGGCAATGCAACATGCAATGATTACACTTCGTCTCGCACGGAAGAGATTGATGGCTACTAACAAACCAGCCACAATACAACTCGAGAAAAATTGATAAAGATGAATTCGCGACAAAATAGCACTGTACTTTGAATTCCTTTTCTATACCATACCTACAAAGAAGAAGAGGAACTGATGAAAAAATCAACCGTTGAATGTGATTTCAATGGAAATTCGAATGTTTGTGATGCATCATTCCTTGGTCGATTGTTGGCGGCTGATTTGAGAGGAATTATTGCTAGTACAATACCGTATTTATTATTTTATATATAGTGTTAGTAGGTAGGTAGCATCATCAACCGAAGAAGAGTTGATTGACGTGGTGCATATTCATTCTTCAGAGAGGAAACTACTTGTGTCAGAGTGTTTTTCCCTCTCTCAAAACACTCAGCCGTGGTATTGTAGTCACTTTGTGTTCCCTTGTCCTCCGTTGTGTCCTCGTTTTACGACTACTGGTAGGTCGATTTTTGTCGCGAGAATTCGCTTCGGGCATAATGAGCATGTTGTACAAGTATGGATTTGTAGTACGATATAAAATGGATGTGTTGTGCACAATTGCAATACATTTTGAACATCTCAAACATCATGCATGTATAAGAGAGACAATTATACGTGGCCTTAGGGCAAACACTACGCGCACACGATAATAAGACCATTGTTCATCATTGATGCACGCTATATATTTAGAAAATTGAAACGTCTTAATATAGGTATTACTGCAATTTTTCCATCTGTTCTATTTCAAATTAAACCAGAACTATCTATCATATAAATGCAGCAAAAGTTCAGAGACTAAAATACAGCTCAAATGGCTTTGCCACACATCATCTTCAGCAACATGACATTTGCAACCACTTTTGCTCCAAATCAGAAGGCTGTCTAAGCAGGTTGCATCAGTCTCACTCCTCTTCCACTAGACAAAGATTTTGTACAATGCTGGCAAAAACAGGAAGAAATCCAAAAGAAAAATGAAGCATGCCAGAAAGAGCAGCATGTGGTTTTTTGTGAAGTTCTATTACAAAGATGCATATGCATTATGATGTTGGACTATCTTATACAATTATATGTTGCTTTTCCATGATTCCAATTTTCTGTGGATGCATTGCCTTGGTTCTCCATGGCAACTGAGATATATATAGAGATACATGAAAATATACTCAGAATGAAGTTGTTCTATAATGGACCTCTGAGATATCTTTTTTGGAAATTATCAAAACCGTGAAAATAGCTTTTAAATAGCTCCAATAACTACATGCTTAGTTTTTGAGAAAAAAGACGTTTGCGTTGCTGTGTCAAAATCACGAAATAGGATTTAGAATAGCTTATGGAAAGCTTTTACAATTTTTTTAACAACAGTCTAACTTGATTTCTTCCACTCGAATTACGGCATCGACTGATTAAAAATGCAAGGTATCGTACTTATGTAATTAGCAAAATAAACTTCACATCGTACATCAGATCATTCCAGAATGATCTCAGCAGAAAATACTTATAAAATAATAGTACATACTCACGTACAACCTGTCGGTGAATAGAATATATGTTAAATATTTCAAAAATAACACAGAACTGCTTTATGTCCCGAAGAAGACTCGAAGGCACTTTCTAAATGTGAAAGAAAAGGCTTACATAAGTACGGTACTTTTGTAACTCTCATATCCTCATTTTAAAAACACAATGGGAAAAAGGCTGGGCATTTTTTCTAACTCCGAGATTTCGACTGGCACTGAATGGCAATAAATTTTTTTAATGCGATGACTCCATCACACATATTCAAATAAAAGAGGCAATTTGAGATGACAAGTGTTCAAAACAGGCATAATAAAAAATATTACGAAACTCCGAAATGTCTTCTATTGGTCAAGTACACGTACTTTTATTCCGTGTCTCATGTCATCGCCGATAGGGAAGTTTCATATCAAATCTTGTCTATTCCAGCCTCTATGATCTCAGTATGTAAGTAATATATAGTTGTCGAAGTTTTTCCTTCAACGAGTATGGAAGTACGTACAGTACATCAACTTAGGGAATTGTATTGATGGTAGGAGAGTATTAACCCCTTTTGGGTTAGGTCGACCACTACTACTTGAGATCACCGCTTTCATCGTAACATCCCTGTCTAATCTGGCTGAGTGTTGTAATCCCGAAGATTACAATTAAAACATGGAAAATAAAAAAATCAGCAAACACCGAATTCGTATATTTTTCGATGATAGTTAATTAATTGTGCACCTAAGTGTTGCTATACTCATTTTTGGGTTCTCCAAGTATGTAGATCAATTTTGAAACTAAAAACACCAATGTTTACATTGACCATCATAATATGCAAATATCATAACATCAAAACATACAAAACAAGCTTTAAATTAGCCCTAAATATTTGAAACAGAACAAAAACTGCCTCCAACTTTGTAACTGATAAAGTGATATGCTCATTGGTCTAATTTTTTGAGAATCAATTGAAATTGCCCATGCACAAAAGTTCTAACAATTTAATCATTACATCAATATCATCTCAGGTAACTCAATCAAATGAGGAGTTGCCTGATTGCTGGTATTTTCAAAGTTAAGCTCTTGACATATCAGTAAAGCTATATTCAAAAATGCCAGATATTCAACAGGATGGAACAAAGTAGATGGTGGAACTGCGTCATAAAACCATTGCAAAATTCATTGCATTCAATGCCAAAGGAAAATCCTTTTGGAATATCATCAATTCCATGCAACATTAAAAGAGTGAATAAATACAGTGCCCTCCTTGTTGCAGCAAACATTGGATTATTGAATTAGTACAATCCAACTAAGTCAGCAGAATGGAGAAAGATGTTCAGCTTATTGCATGTTCTCAACTTGAAAGACACACATGTTAGCTATTCTATTGTTAAAGCAGATCTTGAAGTGCTGATGAATGTTCACCTCCAAAGCAACAAACAGGCAGATAATATGCATGTCATCCTCATAGGTCAGAAAAACAAGACACAACTCACTGCCCAAAAGAAGGTTTGAAAGGCCACAAGATGAGAGAGAAACCCACCCTAACTCAGCTTAAAC
>JALLPE010001581.1:0-11511 GCA_036940025.1 Conticribra weissflogii
AAAAACTTTGATATATCAAATCATTAAAAAGACTATGTACATCAATATGCACAAAGGTAAGATGCAACTCAAAACTGAGTATGTTATATAATAGAGTTGGTACGGTGTGAGCAACAACATCTGAACAATTGGGAAAATCCAATTTACTCAAACAATTGCTAAATAGTATTTGCTGTTAAATACCCCAAAACTCATCGTTCTAACCCAATTTGGTTCAACAGAAAAAAAAACAAATTTAAATCAGTTCCAAATTGAATTTAAAAATTTAATAAATGTGTCATTTTAATATTTGAGCTATAAATTAAAATACAATAAATGAGCCTCTGAAAAATTTTGCTTTTTGAAATTTAATTCTTTATATGAGTCAGTGTGTGTTTTTTATTTCAATTTGGTGTATGATTTGGTATATGTTTGGGTGAGGGTTAGGGTTAGGGTAAAAAATTAACTGTGACTGAAAATGCTTGATCACATTTTTCTGATTCTGATATGCATGGTTTATGAAAAAACTGGTGTATGACCTGTTATAATGTTCAATACCAGAGGCTACAACCAATGACTATTTTTGACTGTTATACATGAGGTATGAGGCTCCATGGTATATGTATAACAACCTTTTTTATATGCTGTGATGTTTCCTTGACCCAGCTTCTCCAGGAGCATCTAGCCTCTAAATGCTTTCAAATATCTAGTTTTACATTCTGTAAGTTCTTACGCAAGGAACTAGTTGCGGTACTTCAAAATCAAACTTTCCATATCATACTAGTATTTAGGAGCATAGGTCATGCATTTGATCAAGGACCACCATAAGTTTTCTACAGTATAGAGAAAATCATTATTCTATGAACATGGTTCTTAGTTCAAGAGAAAATTCTTCAAGTTTTAAGAGCTCAATTAATGATTTTAGAACCTCATTCTTGGATCATAGAATCAAAACTTACTTGCCAAGAAATCAAACGTAATGCCAGATTGGTTTGGGATGTCATAGTAATGGTATATTTTGTTCACAATTCTATGAGTGACTTGTTCTGTGACCATACAACTTGATGATTTTATCAGTCTGTATATATTTCAAATAGCAGCTGCTTACTACTCTGGGTGACATCTAAAATTCAGTATTGATTGGTTTTAGTTGTTGCTGTCAAGAATTATGTTGTACCAACACAAGAAACAAGCCAAATGATGACCATACAAAAATACTGACTTCAAGTTTTCAAGCTAATGGATTTCCAGCTGTACAAAAAAATGCTAATATACTGGGTCAACCAGAGGTGCTTTGAGACAATCATACAACAACAACAAAACATACAATGCATCACTTCTTCCTGCCAAACAATGGTGTTAACTACTTGATGCTTAGGAGAAAAATGAAAAAGTCAAAATTTGATTCAGAAAATTTTGATTTAGGGTGCAGTCAACAAATATCTTCAGACCAGTTTTGATTGTTGAACCCTTATTTGCTCTTTGACACTGACAAAGAATGTATGAAATGGGTGAGCATTTTAAGACACAGTTTTGATATCTCATATCAGTCATCAAATCATAATCTATTGTGTATGGAAATTACCATGCATCCTCATGAAAAATATTCCTATTTGGTAAGAAAATGTTTTAGAAAAAATCTTCCAATGTCACTATAGAGGGTGAGAAAGCTCGTTCAACGTGATCTGAAATTCACAAAAAAGTTTGAAAAAAGTGGAGATAGATAATCAAACCAAGTTTCAAAATCAATCTCTCCTCTTGCCTTTTTCTGGTATGATCATTTGATCATGGTGTGGCATGAAAAGGGAGGCAATATGTAATTCATTTTTATATTTTGCTTCTTATCATACCATTGAAGTACTCATTTTTGGATTGAAACAGTACAAAAATGATGATTTATAACATTAAATGTGTTCTACCAGAGTGTTCGCATCAAATGTGGGCCACAAAGTATCATTATTTCATCTGACTGTTGACCAATTTATTACACACTCCCAATTGAAGAGTCATGAAAGAATTATTGACTCAATACTTGACGCTTCCATTCCACGCAACATGGCATTTCATAATTCATGAAAGTTGAAGGTGGCTCGATTTGATATAAACACTAATCGTTTATTACAATAATCCCTATTGTTCTACTGGATCAATACTTCTTGCATGTCAGTGAAGGTACCATACTCCACATGATTAATATTTCATTTTCCTCTTTCACCAATTAGTTGAATGTTAAACGCTCCAGTCAAGTATGTACCATGTCTCAATAAAACCCCCTAATTGAATCAAACAAACGTTTCCTTCACAGTCCATCGACTCAACACCGCCGTAATCACTCGATCGACACCAGTTGTATTCTCCATCTCTCCTGCTAGATCTTGCTGCGTTTGCAACAATGCCTGTTTGATGGATTCCCTGGTAATGATAGAGTGCTCAGGCACATGTCGATCCTCAGTCAAGATGATGGAGTCGGCAACGGTCGTCGTCGGTGCCGAATCAAACGGGATCGATGATTCTCGGTGGTGACCCAAAGCGCCGACGTGGGTAAGAGATCGACGCTCGTTGTGAAGCAAGTATATCGTACGATCGTCGCCGTCAATAACGATCGATGTAGGGTGAGGGCACTGGAATTGGCAGGGGGGAACCGAGAAACTTTCGCGTGTGTCTTCTCCATCGAGTATGTAGATGTGATCGTCGAGCCCGCTTGCCGTGTTGGAATCGGGAGTATGTGCAGAAGGGGTTTTCATCACGGCGTTGGCGACTTGTGCGGAAGTAGTCGCCAAATTGCGAGTATTGTTGGCAATGGAATGCGAAGTCGACGAAGGATGGATGGAAGATGACTCGGTGTTTTCCTTTCCGGGAACTAGGCCCCCCATTACGGCAATGCTGCATCTTGGTCGCCCTCCTCTATTAGTGGGAGACTCTGCGGCGGGAATGATAGTGCTATTGCAGTTGATGTTGCTTGGTCCGCAGTAGACCTCGTGTAAAATCTTCCGCGACAGCGGGTGGGCAGGACAATGTATACCTACAAAGTACTCATTGTCTCCGATGTTAGAAGCATTGACGTTTTCTTTGTGTTTCGGAAGTAGTTGAGAGGTGTGAAGTAGCACAGATGTAGGAAGAATGGGAACCGCCACTTTGTTTTGTGCATGATCAGTGGAATCGGCATTGCTGTTGTTGTGGAAGACACTGGTTGGAACGGTGGCGTTGTTAGGAGGACTGATGATATTACTGCTGCTCCCACTACTGCTGATGCTACTCCGAGGGTCACCCAAGTTCGAGAACGAGGCGCAAGATGAAGTCGACGACATGGACGAACGACCGACTCCGAAACTGTCCCTCGCCTTGATAACGGAGCCTTGGCTGAATCCGCTGTCACTTCGTCGAAAGGACGAGTTTTCTCCGGCGGTGACGATGTCTTCTTCGCCGATGCACCGGACGGGGAGGTATAATACCAAAGGGCCCGGCCAGAACTTGGATGCAAGGCGTACGAATGCCTCGCGAGACTCGCTGAATTTGGCAGCGTTTAGTTTGATGCTGGCGTCTTGTTGCGTGGTTGGAGATCTTCCTTGGATTTGGTTGGTTGTGATGTCGTTGTTGCCGGTGACAGGTGTGTTCGGCGTTGCGAGGGATGAATGGGACGCTGCCTTACGTGGTGAGGAATTTTTCGACGTGTACGCCTTGGAAAGTTGCACCGATCGACGGATTGAAGGCACAGCATTCTTTCGCGGCGACATCGTCGGGCTGGTTTGTATCTCGTAAGAAGAAGACCCCAATGCGGAATTTCCTGCGAAGGTTTGAGAAGGCGGAACTGTTGTGGGAGATTGGAATTGCTCAGTCAGCTTCTGTGTGCGAGGAGAAAAATTCGAATTCGTGATGGTGGCGCCGCTCGGCTTGATTGCAAAGGTCTTGATTTTGGTGAAATTTACGTAATGCTGTGCGTGAGATGCATTGCATACGAACAATTTTGGTATAGCATCCAGCATTGACGACCTCGAAAGTGTTGCAGTGGACGAGGGAAGAGACGAAGGAGCATACACAGAAAGCGAAGGGCAGGGAGAAGGACACGTGGAAGTCGCTTGCAGTCGATTCAACGAGGGGTTGAACGGATAAAGAACATTCTCCGTATAATGACGAGATGCAATCAGCCCTTGAATAGGATGATCTGAAGCCGACTCCGGCAAAGCCACGAGTTTTTCGACGGCCCTCCGAGACATCGTCTTGACGCAGCAGGCCAGTGCGTAAGTCGACTCCGTGGGAAAGGCGACCAAGGTCGAAGCCGAATTCTGACTGTGATTCTGTGTTGAAGAAGTGATAAAGTTCGTCGGCACGGCTCCCGCAGATTCTCTCAACTTGCGGGATGCCAGAATGATTTCCCCCAATGTTGGAGGGACCGTTTTCACTCTGGTTGGTGCGCAAGTTCTGATGGGCGTTGATTTGCTGGGGTTTGGGGTCTGTTGATGGGAAGACAGGTGCGGATCTGCCAACAGCAAGAGATTCCCATGGACAATGGCAATTGCAAATCAGAGAGAATTAGTTTAGATGGAAATGATCTCGAGTGGAAAATAAAAAAATGAAAATTCATACATCCAATCAAAAGGAGTTCAACTCCTATTAGAGTACGAACGAAGTGAAAATGGCAAATTTATTAATGCAAAAAGGAACTCTGGAAAGAAAGGATCAAAACATCGATCAGACTAATCAATACATCACAAAACATCACAAAACATCACAAACATCAAAAACATCACAAAACATCACGCACACCACGTACTCGATGCAGCAGCAAAAGAAAGGTAACAAATCCAAAACAAACAACTAGATAACAACGATAAACACGATCAGCCCGCCATCTCACCTGGGACGAGCTTGGCCCGCTTGGCCCTCTTGACGGGAATTCCCGATCCTCCCAGGGAGCCGGCAGAACTCACGGAGACGCTCGCTGCAGCAGTGACGATCGAGGCAGAGCAGGCGGCCTCGCGGTCATCTCCTCGGTGGCTCCTCTTGTTGCCGCGCTGGCTCTTCCAGTCGACGTCGCAGTCGTCGGCCGCGGCCACGCAGGAAATCGCAGTTTCGGCGAGGCGCGAGAAGTCGGCGGCATCGCCCGTCAAGCTGCCGAAGTGGCAGAAGAAGGTGCTCGCCATGGCCATGGCCGTTTCGATGGGGTCGGCGGCGGCCGTCGCAGCAGCAGCGGCGGCGGCAGCGACGGCGGCAGAGTGGTCGAGAATGTCCGAGTCCTCTTGCTGGGCCGCCATCGTGCAGCGAGAATTGTTCTTTGGCAAGATTTTGATGAGTGATGAGTGATGAGTGATGAGTGATGCTTGACGAATAACTTTTCTAGCAACTATTAGTGGTTTTGGTGAGGAGGACCGCTAAATGCCGCCCAATCGAGGAACAGACAGAAATAGTATAATACACAATGCTTGTCGAAGCAAACGCCGCCGCCACAATGACAATGCCGAAACGCTGAAAATGCGAGACGACTTTTTTATATTATTTTGGGGTGTGGTAACTGGACGCAGGTGGCGAAGGCGCTTTTGAGGTTTTATATACAAAATATCATGTTACATACATGTTATAAAACACACATTGTTGATAGAGGTACGATACTGTCATGGAGAGAACGCTTGTCAGCTTGGTTTGACTGGTTGGCAACCGATCCGCAGCCGGGAAGGTGCTGTCATGAAAAAGTAGAAGAAATCACATAATCGATATTTTTATTTTCATTTTGAAAATATGCTGCCAATTTTGATACTCAATAAGTATTGAATCATATATTTTGAAATTTTCTTCAAACATTTCAATAACACAGTTTCACATCTGCGCGCGCAGCTGCGCACACATCTGAACAACATCATCATCGAGAGGGCTCTTTACCTAGACACTCGTCTACAGAGTACTATGAAAATAAAATCCTATAGGTACCATACTATCACTTGAAAACCAATCCATCATCGTTTAGATCGAGAACCCTTCGCAGACGCTCTCTGTTTAACTATCTTATTCCTACCTGAATATCTGGGGAATGGATATGATGTGATGCGTGAATGCGATAAACGATGATGCCACACCTTTGAAGAACAAGATGTGCACAGAATTATTGAGAAATGGTATCTTTAAGAGGAGCTTTTTGATTGTCATTGATACTGATTCCTATTCCTTAAGACAAGAACAATTCACCGTGAAAGATCCTCTTCCCTTCGAGTTTTTAACAGCATGGGGTTCGCAAAAAGAGAATAATACAATACATCATGTATTTTAGATGATCATTAAATTATTGACAATTGTCAAGAGTATCGTATTAATCAAACTAATACAACATAATAAAATACACGTAAATATTGAAAAACCACAAAAAATGGTAAAATAATCATAAAAGGAAAACTTTTAAGTATTGATAATATTCTTTTCTCATAATACGACACAGGTATCACACAATTATTATTGCAATGACATCTCGAAATCAAGAGCATCGCATACTTCCAGACGAAACATGATAGAAGAGTCAAGACATTAAAAACCTTTTAGTCGAGAGGGAAGGACATTATGGCATTTTTGAACAGAAAATTCCCAACACGTCAGAGAAGTACAGCTGACATCCATGAAAAACAAAGAAAACGTTGTTCCTCCACAAATCGAAAATATTCGTGTTCTCCATCGGAATGACGTCAATTTCAGAGCGGCCCAACTCTTAAAATTTTTGATGTGTTAAGTACTATTTTTCTGTCGCATGAGTCATCCACTATGACTTGTGATTTTGTGACCCTCTCGATTATTCACTGTTCATCGGAATTTTCCATGTTGAGGAACACTCGTGACGAACTTCCCAATGAATACAATGCGAGTGTCAATTTCACCATCAACTGCCACTCTTTCAATCACTCTTCTTCGCAATGACTTGCAATATTTGACCCCTGCATTTACATAATGTACAAAAGAAAAAAATTTATGGAATATATTTCTCGAATTTCTAAAGAAACTCTGTCCCTTCTCTTTCCCTTCTGCACCCATCAGCATTCCAATAATAATGTTGCTAACATGATGTTTACTACCGCACTTATTGATGAGAATACACAGAGTTCTTTATTGATGTGTCATTTGAGCATTTCTGTACTACACAAATGCATATTGGCAATGTATTAGCACAACACTTGCACGAGCTAGTGTATGATGTAAACAAATTTGTGAAAATATGGAACGGATCTCCAGTCCTACTTTTTGAACAACCTTGCCCAAATTTCCTTGTACAAATGCTTGGCACAGCTTGTAGAACAAAATATCATGAATAGAGGTGAAAATGCCCCACTCACTCAAGTCCTCATCTAATTCGTGAGAGGCCATGCTATCTGTAACAAACAAATAGAATGTTTGAGTCCTTGAGATTGCATATCTTGTTGAGTTTGTTGCAATCACTTCATTTGATGATATATGTCAAAGCAGAGCAAACAACATTGGCAGATAAAATTAAAAAGAATTGTTTGTGACAACTTAGCATTGTTTGTTCACTTTTGTGTAGGCACAGAATGTGGAGCATGGTAATTGAACATGACACAAAAAATAGCAATGACCCATTGATACATCTTTTATATATTTATTTGGTCCAGAATTTTTAGATGGGCACTTGGAGGAGCAGTCTGTATTTTGCTTCTTCTTTGACAGGTCAAAATCTAGTAACCAAATATATTCATAATTACATGTTTTAAGTTGCATTATGTATGTATTATTGACAAAATGATCAACGTCAAGTATGAAGCATAACTCTGCTTTTCTGTTTGATTTTTGTCATGATTTTTTGCAAAGGATGTGATCTAAACATGTTGGAGTTGCATTTCACTGAATTGGAACCTGTAGTTCATGTCTCTTGTTGTTTTTTACACATGTGACTCATGAGTGAAGATTAACTATTCACATACAATTTAACTAGTAAAACCTAATCTTCCTAAATAATAGTATTTCTTGTTTATTTTTTAGTGGTAATGCATGTGATTGAAATGAAAATTTCTTCATGTATAACTAATAGTTGAGGTATTATTGTCTATTACTAGTTATTGTGTTCCTACTTACATGAATTTGATAGTTTTGTAAAACATCAAGCAATACAGCATTGAGCATCTTTGATTTAGAATGGAATCTCAGTTTTGTTTACCCTGGTACATAGTTGAATAATACTACCACAGTTTTTGTTACAAGAATACTGGAGAATTTTTCATGCTTCCTATTAAGTCAATATAATGCATAAACTCTGGTTGCATTGATAACAATTCATGAAAAATTTTCTGTAGTAAATTACTTTCAACTGGATCAATTTGGCTGTAAACCATTGGATATTACAGAAAAATGAGTCATGAAATTGGAGGGTTGAACTTCAGCAAAGTATTGTTGAAAACAAATATAGGGAGTTTAAAATATTCAAAAAATAAACATCTTAAATTTGAAAACAATTCCTTACTAAATAATTAATGAGGTGTCATAGAGAAAATCAATAAGTTGAGATATAAGGCAGAATTTGATGAAAGTGCTAGTTTATCCTGAAAATTAATTCATTTTAAATCTAGAACAGACCTTCAATTGCACATAAGGTATTGCATGTGCAGCCTTAGCAAAATAGAAAAATATGACAGTATCTATTAAGTTGCACTAATTTCATCTCATTCCTTGATGGACACTCCCCAAATGTTATATAAAGCTGTGAGTATGTTGTTGACATCATAATGTAATTTTTGACATCATTGTATATTGTTTTATGTTGTCTTATAATATTTGACAGACTGGATGAATTTAGACAGTTTTGAATCATTTTGATGCCTTGATATCATTTTTGACAGCTTGAGTGATTTTTGAGATCAATTTTTAAAGTTTGACATAATTTTTATGATGTAGTGCATAATAGTATAATTTTTACACAAACTAATGATTTTTGACATTGTCCTATGATTTTTGGCATAATCTAATGATTTTTGACAGGGTTGAATGATTTTTATAGCTATGTGAATGAATTTTGATGGCATGTAATGAATGAAGTATTGACAGCTTGGAAGGATTGAGAGCCCGGTATGATTTTTGACAGCATGGGATCAGTTTTGACAACATTGGATGATTTTTTCAGCATTGGATGAATTTTGATACCATCTTACAATTTTGACATTATCTTATGATTTTTTACATCATCTTGTGATTTGTGACCATAAAAAATCATAGATATCAGCTTTGCAAAAAATGATGCATTATGTCAGATTTTCTTGATTCATTGGAAGACAGAGTTATTCCCCAATGTTTGAGGACAGTTTTTCTTCATGCTTGATTATGCTTATTTTTAGAAGAAACCATGCATGGATCTGCAAATATGAGGTCTGTTTTATTGGACCCAGTAGATGAAACTGTATATATTTTGTTACATTGACATAAAGAAAGCCAAAAAGATATCAAATCATCAGGAGTTGAAATCAGAAAGATGGATAAAGTGAAAATGCATTAAATCAAAAGAAAAACGTCTTTACAAAAACAAATCATTTACCTTCTACAGAAGACAGGAGAAAATTCAAAGAAAAAAGTAGTTGTAAAAAAATGAATAAAAGAAACAACAATCAAACTATTAACAATCTTACCTGGAATGAGCTTTGATGTTTTTCTCTCTTGTCAGGAATCCCCTATTGTCCCCAAGATCCAGCAGAACTCATGCAGGCAATCATGGCAACAGTGACAATCAATGCAGCTAAATGAGTGGCTGCAGGTACAACCTTGTTATGATCCTTGCCATCATTCCCTTAGTTGCTCCTCTTTTGCTAATCTTGCTCTTTCTGTGGAAGTTTTTGTAATAGAAGATGACGTGTAAGATATTGCAATTTTGGCAAGAGACATGTAGTCTGTCATGTTGACAATGAGGACGAATTTCTTTTCAGGCTCATGAGGTTGCAGACAATGTTGATTCCTGTGGCTATGGCCATATTTATTTAGTATGTGGTAGCTGTCACAACAATGGCATGAGTGGAGTGGTTGAGAATGTCCATGTCCCTTTATTGAAAAACTACTGTCAGTTGAGAATTCCTTTCTAAAGATATTGATGATTTTTATCAATCTTTCATACCTTCATAGTTGGAAATGTTGGTGACACATTGGCAAAATGTTGGAAATGTTAGTAAATGTCAGTAAATTTGACTGACAACCCAAAAATGTCCAACACATTTCACAGAAATAGAATTGAGTTGTGTGGTAATTTTGTATATAAAGAATATACCAGAGAATGCTTCAAAAAAATAAGCCCTTGTTACTTTGTTGTGCCTCTTTAAATCCTTACAACACATGGAGCACATCACATGCACACACAAAAATGAATTCTCAGGAGGCACATTTTTTGCCCTAAAATTGGGCTCTTTTTGACCATTCTTCTGACATAAATGGTAATTTCATGTTGGAGATGTCATTTCAAAAATGATAATTCTTATCATGTTGTACAATGATGCCACAATGACAATGCAGAGGTGATTGAATGAGATAAGAATGACAATTGGAGGAAGGTTGCATTGCTCCTGAGATCAACTCAATCTTCCCATCATCAAAAATTTTTGCACTTTGTGAAGTGGTGAAAATTGAAAATCATTATAACATTCATATCTATTATTTGTCAATGCAGGGCCTATATGTAGAAATCATTAATCATTACAAGAGATGGGTAAAGTAGGCTCTAATCTTGGAAGGATCCAGCATCATTCAAAAAAAATAAAGGAAATGGCTCATTTTTTGGTTGGAAATTTGTTGATATATCAAAATAAGTTGAAATGTTAACATATGGATGAAAAATTCCAAATATGGCTAGTATGTCATCAACACAAAGAATCTAATCTCAAAGTTGCATATTGAAAGCTTGTCATGGTCAATGATTTTAAAGGAGAGTCAATATCAATAATATTTTTGGAACATTATGAACCAATGCAAAACGTGAAAATTCAAAGGAGTAAATTTGAAATGGTAAGTTTACTTTCAATTCCTTAATGAAAATACTCTGATTATAAAATATATGCAAAGCAATGCATAAAAATTCAATTTGATGCATCTCTTCTCCCTCCCTCTTGTTCACCTCTGGTTGTGTGAAATTTTTAAATTTTTAAATTTTCAATATGTATTAAAATCATCTCATGAAAATCAGGGTGGTTTCTACTTCCAGAATTGCTCAATAAGTCATTTTGTTACTTTGTAACTTTTGCATTGATGGTATCTTCACATAATGCACTCAACCAGATAATATTTGTCCATACCAAGAGGTGCTAATTTGGTAGCAATTACCCATTATGGATGAGCTTTGCTTTATTAAATTTCTTGATTGACATAAGACTATTGTTTCCTTTCATATATTTTGTTCATGATGACTGTAGTTCCAGTGCATATTCCCCAAGTAAAGGGGAATATAAGCTAGTGAATTATTGCCAGCTAATGTTAAGATGAGTGTTGATGATAGCCTTTTTCATGTTTTGTCTGATTTTTTTTTTAATTTTCCCTTTGTGGAGAGTACAGTTTCTCTGTGGGATATCTCTTCAAGGG
>JALLPE010001582.1:0-11519 GCA_036940025.1 Conticribra weissflogii
TTGAAAATAAATCGCTTTAGGGTAAGTTGCACACAAGATTTGACCAGCAGGTTACACATTTGATGCATCACCAAAGAAGAAACAATCAGTCAGCTTTCTTTCTTGGTCGATTTCATTCATTTTCCTTTGGAATTGCTCCATAATATATGTTGCATCTTTCTTCCCTCCATCACTTGTGAATGAGGTGCCGTCTACAATGGACACAACTGTTGGACAGATATTCCCACATAGGACAAGAATGTTCAAGAGAGGCATCCACTTCATTGTTGCTCCATCTCCTAACCACCCAAGACCAAATACTTCTGCATCTTGAAGAAGTTTGGCAACGTTTTTGTCATGTGTCACCTGAATGTTCAAACTCAACCATTCACCTTCATCATGCTAGATATGGCGAAAAGAAACAGCATTCTTACCTCCAATTTTCTTCTTGTTGATGGACTAAACTCATCCCATACCAGCTATGCCTGTGCTAACATTTACTTAAACCTTGTGGACTTGACAGCTTGGCCTGTGATGTTCTCACAATGGAAGAAGTAAGATATTGCCATTTTTAGCTGGGAATTTTTACTCCTTCTAGTATCACTGGACATGGCTTGATCAAACCCTGTTTGGATTGTTGTCTGTCCTTTATTCAAAGAGGGGCATAACAGTGGGGGTCTTCAAAATGACACCAATGCCTGGGCCGGGGAGCTTTGAGAGTCTTTAATTGACTGGACTGAGTCTTCATGGACTTGCTTTTCTCAACTTTCAGGAAGTTCTTTCTATCAAAGAGGTCTTGGTAGATTTTTTGCATCCTATCATTTTTTCCTAAGCAAGGATCCATGCACATCCCTGGCAGCTGGAGGAGGTGGGCAATCATTCTTGTGGCGTGCACTTCAGGCAAGATAGTTCAACACCATAGGCACCTCATCTTAGGCCTCATACCATTTGGAGTTTTCCCTCTATTGTCACCTTTGAATATGCTCTTCAGTTGAGTTTTTATCATAGTTGACTTGTTAATGGCTTGCTCCTTTGATTCTGCAGGTGAACCTGAAAATTACACCACAACAGTTAACAGAAAAATTATCATGTAAATAATTCAGGTTTAAAAATTATAAAAATAAATATTAACAAAAAAGGAAAGAAAAATACAACAAAATAATTACCTTCGCTTGTAGGGTTGGATGGAAGCAGTGGCGTTGTTGATAGGTTGGATAATTTATTTGTGGTTTCATTTTTTGGCTGGGTTTTCATTGTGGATGTTAATTGCCAAGCCTCTGCTCCTTGCTACATATTTTTATGGTGGCTATGCACAGCATGGCATTCCTTTGCCTATGGACAAACAATTCCGTGGGCAGATATTGTCATCCATTTTTTGATTACTTTTGGCAACAAGGAGCAAAGGTAGTGGGATTACCCCTATTCAAATTCATGACCTTGAATTTGATCAAAAAATGAAAAATGAAAAACCATTAATTTTTGCTGGGATCAGAGGGGAACAAGGGTGGACAATGATGAAAGATGAATTGTAATGCAAAGCAAATCTTTTTTGATGTCACTTTTTTAATTTAAAAATTTTACTGGTGTTGCAATTGCAAAAAAAGGATTTGAGAAGGATAACTTTTGCAGAGGATTCAAACTAATCTTCCAAAGATTAATTTGGAAGGTTTGGTTGATTTCTGAGTTTTTGACCCAGGTGGAAGGAAGGAAACACAACTGAATGCAAGGACATGCTATGGACACAAGACTGAGCAAAAATGCACAAAATATAGCTGGCCATCAGATTATGTCCCTGGGATTTCATGACATGTCCCCATCCTGAGGACATGGCTGGGACATGGCTGGGACATATCCAACTAATTGTAAATTGTACTTAGAAAATTATGCTACGCATAGACATCACTTTTGTCTTTCTTATCCCTAAACGAGAGCAACAGCAACGGGGCCATCTAAGAGAATCAAATCTTAGCTTCTATTTCAAACAGGAATTCAGTCGTACTTGACGGAAAGAATGGAGTTAACGAATATGACGACGCTTATAGACAATGCTATCATCTGGGTGGGACTGAGTTGAACCAGTACAAACATTACCTGCCATAGCGAGAGCCAAGGTGAGTTCCGAAATCCAAAGTTCACGATCCAAAGAAGGACCAGAGCCAAGGGCACTGAAGTCTTCCTCGAGGAGATGATGGTGTTGTGGGAGAAGAGAGGATGGATCAGTCCAGATGAGAGAGGATATATGACAAGAAATTGTACAATGGTTGGCAGATGTGTGGTGATCAAAAACATGATGAATGACAGCATTCTGATAGAGCCATTGGCGATGTGATAGTTGGAGAAGATGTGAAATAAGGCCCACTCCCCAAGATTCCGCAGTGAGAAATTGATGAGAGTGACAGAGATGACGACGTTGATAGTCAACAAGAGCAGAAGAGATACAACCCTCCAAAAAGTTGTTCCATCCCAAGCGATCCTGTGAGATGGCAACCTGAAGTAAAGAGGGATGATTTCGAGGAACACAGTGGGCAAAGGAGAGACGGCCACGTGCAGAGAGATAGGTGTTGAGCATGCGAAGAAGAGAAGGATGAGTATGTTTGGAGCGAAGCCATGGAAGGAGTTGTGACAGGCTGGAGAAGTATTGTTTGGTTCGACCCCAATCGGTGCAGCGCATAATGTGTTGTTGGGTCTCGATAGAGATTCCGCATGATGGGCATGAAGGAGAGTGCGAAGGATCAATTCGCGAGAGCTGCTGATTAGTACCACAGAAGTGACTCACGTGTTTTGTAACCCAGACCTGGAACATGCGAGGGAACGATGACATGGCTTTGGCCATCAGGGACCAGGCAACCAGGGGGAAATCTCAAGAATGTATCATTTTGCGGTTGTGAAAAAGGGAGCAAGCCACTGATTCTCCAACTAGAACAGGAAGTTGCGTGGATGGTGAGTGGCGAACCCGAGTATCATTCATTGACAGGTGAATAGAATCAAAGAGGAGTTGGCCTTGAAAGCCCTGACGAGATCTGATGTCCTCTTGCAAGGCATCTTTTGCCAGTGTATCTGCATCGCAGTTGAGACATTGATGGAGGGGCAGGAGATGGCGGGGTGTGTGGCGATCACGGTGACTTGCAACATACTTGTATGTTATAGAAACAGAATGTTGAGTAATGGTTGCTTTGAAGATACAAAGAAGATCACTTTGTACCTGACAAGCAGACAAGGGAGAGGCAGGAGTGTTGCCGCGGAGGACGACGCCATTGTTGTCACAGTCGCATTGTTGGCCCTTGAAGCGATAGGGTTTTGAAGATGCACACCATAAGATGAGTTGAGCAAGAAGACCGCCCCAAATTTCACCGCAATAATCATCAGCAGAGTCACTGAATTCTGCCACAGTACATTGGGCTTTCAGACGTGTCCGCTGGCAATAAATGATGACAGCAGCCAAGCAATCATTGGCATCCAATTTCCTCATGTACGAGCCATTGTGAACAATGACCAGGGAGCCGAGAAGGAGTCCACGTTGGAGCCAAAGACCGTCACCATCATAGTGGAAATGTTGAAAGACATTCAACAGACGAGTAATGGAGGCAAGACAGGCAGCAAAAGTGGTTGAGATAGCAGAAGAAGATGGAGGAGGTGGAGCGGTGTTGGTGAGGATGACTTCAGTGGTGGAAACCAGAGAGACTTTTCAGCATAGTGGAAGTCAGGTGAGAGGGAGTCTTCATTGTGGAGGTGTCGGGAGAAAGTGTATCTAGTGCCACAACGGGTTGGACGGGAAGACGGAGAAGGAAGAAAGAGAGAAATGGTGTTGTCTTCAGTCTGATGGTAAAGGTGCAGACAATCAGGTGAGACAAACCATTGTAGAACAATGGGCGGAGGACAGAGAAAACTTCCCAAGGCAGCAGGAAGATTGTAGGAGTGAGAGCTGATGGAGAAGATAGCGTGTTCCCAGAGGGCGAAGTCTGGTCGGGTGGGTTGTTCTCTTGGATAATGGTGGAGAGAGTCTAGGGGTGTCCGGTTGAGAGCATGAGGATGAATACGGCAGCCATCCAGACAGGTGATGTCACTGAGAAAATGGACCTTGAGGTACTTACGTACTTGATTTATTCGTTCGAGCTGATTTGGGTCAAAGATGGACACAGCAATAACAGCATCCATAATAGTGCGGTCACCTTCACGATTATTGGGCTTGTCGAAGGAGGAGTAATCCTCCAAGGAGACTTTGTGATGAGAGAGAAGATGCCAGAGATTTGCCATCCATGAGTGTGAGGCAAGAGTCTTCAACTTTTTGTAGGAGCGAAGAAAAATTTGACCACCTAAGCCAGTCTCCATCCAAGAATCTTCATAGGCAGCACGAAGCATTCGACCGGTCATTGAGGATGATTCCCAAACGCGGAAGATAAGACAAACTTTCTGACACAGAACATCCAATGACGGGTGTGGCATAGCCAGCCCTTGAAACTTGTGAGGAAGAACACGCCACTCCTTTCAAATATGTTGGTTGACACCAAATGATGGTAGAGCCCGGAAATAGATCTTGTGAATGGCGTCATCGATTTTCTTGGGTGGAGCAAGAATGGAGACGTTGGCATAGAACATACCAGGTTGTAGCTGAAGCATGAGACTCATCCAGGCTGAGCGAGGCTTGAGATATCTGGAGTGAAGACGATCGAACCATTTATTCCCTTTGACAACCATTTCATACAGCTGAGCAGTGTAGTTGCCGGCAGGATTAGAATAGGCTCCAAGAGTCTCAGTTGATTCAGACACTTCCTTAAGACAAATGGGAACTGGCGTACCACCAGGTTGGGGAATAACCAGAGGAGTTGGTGGGAGCTCACGAATCATCTTCAGTCTGGGACGGCCATTTGGAAACTTCCAAGACATCATATACCAGAAACACTTCTTTTGTTTTAAATGACCACCGGTAGCTTGAACGATATTTCCCCACGCAGTTATGGCAAGTTGAACTTTTTGTCGACCTGGTCATCTGAGAGCTGAAAAAGATGATCCCAGTGTAGAAGATCCGTGTCATCCACGTAGAGGATGGCAGCCAGGACAAAAGAAAGAAGAGAATAAGGAGTCAGCACTCGCATGCCATGATTGCATGACTTATAGGAGTTGATCATGAGAGTGCTGACAGCGGAGAAACCTGGAGGTGCCGCGCCATTACCCTGCCCAAGACCAAAACAAGGATCATCGGGACGACTGCCAAAGGGAACATTTGCCTGGCCAAACCCCATTCGAAGATAGTATTGCATCTGTTGGAGAACCTCAAGCATCATGTGAACCATCTTGTATGGAACACGATACGCCTGCATTGCAATACTTGCTACCGACTGACCAACTGCATCGTAGCAGTCGCCAAGATCAACACTGGCACGGGCGGCGGTGTAGTGATAAACGCGTACCTTGTCATCTGCAAAGGTTCTCGTCATGACCCCATGAATAGCTCGTGACTTCGTGTTAGCAAATTGCTCCGGAGGGACTGCATTAGATGAATTAGCAGCGGCCATCATACGCCGTGCAAATACAAGCTTGTTAAGACCATTCCAGTCTGCCTCAAAGAGATGAATAGCACAAAGTTTGTCCATATAAATGACGCCAAAAATCTTCTCGAGAAGAACAGTCAGACTACATTTCCAATGAGGCAGAGATACACCAGATGCAGCTGCTAGAGAAAGCTTGTTAGCATGGAGAAGCGAGAGGTCATCATTGTGGGCGGCAGCCTTGTAGCAACCAAAATGGAGATTGGAGCGCGAGGATTCAATTTGCTCATTGACATGATGCCAGAGGTATTTGAAGTCTTCCTTGGTAACAAAAGTCCTCACCTCGTCCTCAGACATGGATTGATACACCTTGTGCGCCTCTGTAATAAGCAGACGTGTCCACTCATCAGTCTCTGGAGGACATACATATGTGCCCTCTAGGATGGCCCAGGATGTGTTCTCATCTCCAATATAACCAAGATCAGAAAAGACGGGACCAGTATAAAAGGTGGATCATTGGGCCAAGCGGAAGCGCGCGTTAAGAGCCTCTTGAGCGACTCCCTCTACACCATCCTGAGTGTCATGATATCTATCAGGAGCGGCAGGAGTGGTAGATCGCTCGGAAATGGCAAAGACTCGAGCTGAGCGGCGGGGCCAAATCACTTGATTCACCTGTTTCCATTCTCGTTTGTTGGCTTCCCGCTTGATAATGGCAATGATGGCTTTGGAGGCAGCTTGGTCGCCACGAGACTGTGCAGAAGTCAACCGGTTGTGGAGATGATTGGAGCGGAGGGCAGCAGCTTGTTGTTTTAGTGCAGAGAGACGAGCCTGACATGCAGTGATACGCGCTTGTACATCAGCCAAGGACAGATCACGGGGTTGTGGAAGAGCTGCTTGATGGCAAGCGCGAAAAAGATTGTGAGGATCTTTGACATGTCCTTCCCAATATTGCAGTATCCAACGATACAAGCGCAGTCTCTTAATCCACAGACTAACCACCGGACTATATTCAGTGTCACAACTTCTGTACTTGACACATTTTGACTCAGCATGACGCATAAAATCAGTAAGTTCATCATCCCATTTGTCAAAGGATAACTGAAAGGCTGCAGCAGACATGGACTCAAAATCAGCAGAGAGTGTTTGGAGACGCTGAAGGAGACGATGCCGTTCAGTGAGTTGCACAAGCACTGCATTGTAGGCATTCCGGATTCTAGGAATTTTGGAGTTGAGTTTACGTGATGTAGAATGACCTGGTAAAGGATAAGAAGTGCCAATAATGGATGGAGCACTAAATTGTAACAAATGAAATCGATGGTCTCCAACACCGGCATAATGGGCAGAATGTCGCACGTGAGAGCACTCAACTCCAGAAGTGGCAAACGCTCCACAGATGGCCGTAGAACCTTGGATATGGCTGGCAGGCGCCTCTTGACCATTGGCCTGACGAAAGAGTTCTTCCATTCCAAGAGAATGAAGCGCAGTAGACAGACGACCAGTGTATATGTTTTCATTGGCATCCAGTAGAAGAATGATATCTTCATGTTGCGCCTTCCAAGCACGAAGTTGTGCAAGCAAGTCATCAAACCAAATGCTTCAAATACTTCGCATTTCACCATTTGGAAGAAAGTAATGAGGCTTGGGAGAGCGACAATATTCACGATCATGTTGGGACCACACAGTGGTGCGTCCAATAGATGGAGTACGGGAAGAGCGTGAAGAACGTGGAGATCGTTGGACTGGTTGGTACGCTGTAACAATGCGCGTTTTATGAAGCGGATTTCCAACCAGAATTGAAGTCCACCGACCCAATTTAGCCATGTCTTCAGCAACCTCTAACACATATTGACTCATGCAATCCAGCTCAAGAGAGGCAACACCACCATTTTGATGCAGTCGATGATTCTCAGTAGTGTTGTAGCCCAGGCTAAGCCGCTTTTGGTGACAAGGAGCAATCAAATCAGAGAGGGAGATGTTGTCAGGCGCCTGCCATGCTGACAAATTCAACTTCATGTTGTCGAATGAGCTGATTGAGTTTCTTGTATTTCCATCGTCTAGTCTCAGGGTTGAGACTGTTGACATTCTCAAAGAGGAAGGTGAGAGTGTCAGGCGGCTTTGGAGACAGAACATATCCTGAGGGTGAACCTTGAATCGAACGGAGATCGGTTTGAATGGCATTGTTTTCTATGTTACTGGCATCCATAAGATTTGCAACAGAGACTTGGAATGTGGTGGAATTGGACTACGATGTAGTAGATTGAAGCGATTGAAATGAAGCCTCTGTGGCAGATGAAAGAGAAACATGACTAGGACAATGGCTACGTATGTATTCATTGGAAGTGGTGGTAAATTGTCATTGATTTAATTGCTGCTTAAGTCGCCACTGATTTGCATGTGTTTGAGAGCGGGAGGACGAGGATGATGAGCCACGTGATGCATTATTATTTCTAGTACGTGATATAAAACCCCTGCGGTCAGTTATATTGCATCCACTTGACCGCTGAGTGGAAATATGAACCCCATGAGTGCGTAAATTACTTCCTCTACCAGCACTTGGGATAGAGGAAGAGCTAAAGCGAACTAGTCACCCTGCGCCCCTCCACTTGCACTTGCGGCAGTACCTTCTAGGTTTCCCAAGTTTGGGGAGGTGGCGCTTCCACTAAGGGGGGGGGCACCCTGGTGCATAGCCATAAGCTCTGCAATTTTGGCTTTGAGTTCACTGTTCTCAAGGCATACATTTTTGTAGTTCCTGCCAATAGTAGTGGAAGTAGTTGAGCGAGCAGAGCTGCATGTGGACATGGAGGCACCAGTGATTTGTGACGCATCGCCATGGGAGCCAATAAAGCCATTAGGCTTCAGATGAAGTCCTGTGGCGACTGCAGCTTTTTCGTCCTCAGTGTATTGGTCGCCGGCCATCGGAACATCCTCCAGAACATAACCCTCAGTCTCCAATTCAGAGTTCCAACGATCAGAAAAGGACTCAAATTGGTATGACACCGTCTGAGTAGCAGAGTCCCATACTGATCTGTCAGCAAGAGAGACCAGAGTGGGATCACACCCCTTAAGAATTTTATAGGCACACCGCTTGGTGAATTTCTTGACCTTGATAAGATAATGGAGGAGCCAGGGAACTGGGTGTGGACAAATCTTTTCAATGGCAGCTTCTGATTGAGGTTGATTGCGGAAGTAGAGACCTATTTTCCCTTTGGACGGACCACCAGACAAAATTGGAATCACAGAGTGAATAAGATTCTTCCCATCTGGGAGAGTCATATCCATGAAGATCTTGTGGAGATTGGTAACTTTGTGATCACGGGCGTATCCTTCTTGCATTTCAGAGTACACATCATATTCAAGAGTATGAATACCAGCAAGTTCGGTGGAAGTCATATGATGGCAGTAGCCCATGTGTGACCTAAGGTCCTTGATATAGTTGATCTTTGTTGCTTCAGATAGAAGACCACCGGGGCCCATGATATTCTCAAGAATGGTGGCTTTACAGCCAACACAGCGGCAAAGACCGTTGGTGTCGTCCCAGTCACAAAATAGAGGATCAAGGCAAGAAAGAGCATCAGCCGCACACTCAACGTAGGCCATACAACAAAGAGAGTCGGCGTATTTACTAACCGCCAGGTGGGAGTGACTCTCTGGAAGAGAGGGCTCACAAGCGCCTTTGAAGTAGATGGTGAAAGATGGAAGAGGGGCGTCATACAGGGCCAAGGGGAGTTTTCCCTTGGTGCAGAGTGCTTGTTCCGTCTTCACAACGCTTTCCAAACCGGCACTATCTATGGCGTTGGAGATCCCTGCAATAATAATGGACGTAACAGTCTGTAATTCCTGAACCGGCTTGATTTGGAAGAGAACATTGTGTTCTTCCAAGCCATTAAGTTGACTGGCAAGGAGGGTGGGACAGATTTTTGACCCAAAGCTCACAGTTGAGTAGATATTGCATCGTTTGCGTGGATTGCCATGCCAATCATTGCCTGAGGGAGAGTGTAGGGAGAAGGGATTGCTATCAAAGACATATGGACGAAGGGTCTCCCAATCTGTAGGGAAGAGGGAGTCCCGGGTGATGGGGGGAAGAGAGGCATGTTCGTCAAAAATTGGATAGAGACAGGCAGATGAATCAATAAGAACCAATTTGCTATGAAGGGCTTGGATGGCGGAGAGAATGTGAGCAATGGGAGAATCGTCATTGGGGCGAAGGGTAACCATACCATAGGTGAAGACAGAGCCAGATCGCTTTTTCATGGAGGCACTGGTGTTGGCGTGAGGGTCGGTGATGGTAGAGATATCCCTCTCATCAACGGAGGAGAGAGAAATGTTCTGACGCAAAGGAGTGGTATATTTGGAGGGACGAAGAGCAGAAGAAGGACCAGGGGTGACGGAGGTGGTACCGACGGCAAAAGGAGATGGCGAGGCATTAGAAGAGGAAGAGAAGATGGATCGTGAAGAGTTCGCCGCCAGCTCCTCAGTAGCCCCAGTGTCAACTGCAGCTGTAGGCTAGGGATTGGCGTTTTCAGAGGAAGCAGAGGGGATGGATGAGGTGACTGTCTGTCCCTCTTTGTCACCCAAATTATCAGCAGCGGATCCAGATCAAGCAGTTCCCGGGGGAAGTGTTGCAGGCTCAACGCCGGTAGGGGAGGAAGCAGAGTCAGTGACGGATCCAGGTCAAGCAGACATAGGGTCTGTCGCAGGCTCAACGGCAACTGATGCTTCATTTGGGGGGGGGGTGGGAAGGACGTAGTAGAGGGAGACTTGTCAGTAGAAGGAGATGAAGAAGTATCTGGTTTATTGTTTGAGTTTGAAGTAGCAGCAGCTGTGGCCTCATGACGAACAAGTGCAGCATATGAGGGACGAGCAGACCCACTACCTTGACCCAGCGGGTGCTTCCGGCGAGGGAAAACAGTCTCGTAACCATCAACATCACCAAGAGACTCCTCATCGGTGTTGTTGGGTGTGGCCTTATTCTCATCCATCTGAGCTTCATTCACAAAGGAGTTATCGTCTCAATCGGAGTTGTTGGAACCGGAGCCAAGAATACTGAAGGAGTTGGAATCGGTGGGAGATGATTTTCGAGCTCCACTAAGGAGAGAGGAGGAGGGATCATTAGAGATGTCTGGATTCATGTCAGCATCTAGATCCAGATCGTTGAGCATTTGGACCTCATCATCTTTTCCAAAAGTAAGGGTCTTGGGCTCCACATCAGAGTCAATTTTGATCGGCTTCAAGGCGTTGGAAGAGGATTTGTCCAATTTCGCTTTTGTATTGGTACGCTTTGGTTGTGGAGACTTTTGTTGAACCCGATTGGCACCTTTGCCCTCCGCCTTTTTGGGAGACATGCTCTCAACACTGGAGGAGTCGGACGAGTCAAATATACAGAGTTTGTTGCGTTTGGCTGCACGAGCTTTAGCAGCACGGGTGGTTTTGCGGTGACGAGAAGGCATGATGAGTGTAGATATAGGGGGATTGGAAAGAGCAACAGCCTCAGCAAGAACAATGAGATCTTGGGAGGGTTGTCGCCATGGAGGGAGGCCGATGGGAGGTGAAGAGTGGATGGAGGAGGAAGAAAGAATATTTCCTACGGAAGTCCTACGTGGTTTCCACGAGAGCAATCGTTCCATGTGGTCTATTCCCAATCTGAACCAATCGCCAGCGGATTTACGCCGGATCTTCTCTCCCCATTCATCAAATGCCTTTTGGAGAAGGTGTGATGAAGGGGGCGCCATGGTGGAGGGCACCATTAGTGGACAGCACGGTGGGTCAGTCATGGTTGTCGACCTAGAGAACCACCAGTTCAAGAGAGGATCCACAGAATTCCGGCGTAGGGATTAGTACATAAGGCCAGGGATCTCCTAAAATTAGAAGGTGATTTTCATTTTTGTGACAGACCGTAAACCGTAAAGATTTTCAACATGTTTATAAACGCCAGGACTGAACTTGCTAGGAAGACAAGTGTGGAGATATAAGCTGTTAATTGAGTGGGAATTATCATTGAGTTTGTCAGTTTAGCTCTGTTTCTTGGTCAACATGAGTGCTGAAGAGAGGAGCCTT
>JALLPE010001583.1:0-11510 GCA_036940025.1 Conticribra weissflogii
TTAGTAATATGTACAATTTTGAGAATTTTCGAACTCATGTGTCAAAATGAGGTCCAACACTTTCCGATTTGTAGCTACAAACCTCACAGGTTTTGCTCAAGATAAACGATAATAATGTTAATTAATCCTCCAGCTTGGACAGCTGATATTAGCTGTCCAAGCACCCTTTGATAACTCATTAACGCTAATAACGCTCTAGAATTTAATACACTGCTGATGATAAATATTGGTTTTCCTCATCAGTCAGAAAAAACCTACTTCATGCCTTGATCTCTACTATGGCCAGCTCCTACACAATTTTTCCCTTAGTTGCTGCAATAGTGCTAGAAGGGATTATGGCAACTTATTCATTAAGTAAACAATTACAGAATCTGATAAGGTTTGTATGACCATCCCCAGAGTATGTGCTTCCTCCATTGTGAGCATGATTGTGTGACAGAGGAGCATTAGAGAAAGTGATGTGGGCTGAAGGAGAGAAGTTGTGAGAACAAGGGCCAAGTAGAAGAATTAGCAAAAAATGATGACTATGAAACCAATGTTCACTGGACCACCAAATGTAATGGAAGAGGCCTGAGTGGGTAGAGGACACCCAGGATATCAAGGCAAAAAGGTCCTTGATGGAAGCAGGGAGTTAGTGGGTTGAAAGTGGGCAGGTGGGTCAGAGCTTAGATTTGTGTGCATACATGTATTGTGGATGGTGGGCTTACAAGTAAGTGGGGATATCAGGGCCTAGTTTGGGCTGGTGAGGGTTGGTCTCTGTGGAGGAGGTGATATGGGTGTCCTTGATGCAATGGATGAAATCCAATGGAGGGCCAATGATTGGATGGGGAAAGTGGAGGGGTGATGTAGATAACATGGGGAAGAGTCAGTGGTGGCTTGAGCATGGCAGCAATGGTACTGATTGTGGTGGAGGAAGTAATGGTGATGAGCAACCACAATATAATAATGAGGTGGAATTCTTGGATGGGTTGGTTGGAGAGTGGGTAGAACATCTCAAGAGAGTGGGATTGTTGGGTCAGACAGCATAGGGATCTTTGGTAATGGAGGTGGTCAATGTTGACAGGAAGGGTGGAGTGCTGATATACTGGTCAAAGGCAAAAGTTATTCTTCCTCTTTCTCCCAGGTACCAGTGATGTAGCAGAGCATGGCAGGTGTGGAGGGTTGGTGGCTGGTACTGAGTGGTAGTGGAGAATGAGGTTATGCTTGAAATCGTTAGAGGAGTTAAAAATGTAGTGTGTGGAATATGTGCAAAAGGGGAAGTTGATGGGTAGGATGGAGATGATTGACAGAAAGAGAGAGTTGTCATTGGTTTCAACTTCAAAGGGGTTGATCCTGGGTGGTGGTTGGGCGGTTGGTGCAGACCACTCTGCCAGAGGAGGATGGCCAGCTAGGAAGGATTGGTGGGGTCCATGGCTACTGGGGAAGTGATGTTGTGTTGGTGGGATTTGTGGGGGAAGCAATGTGCCGAGCGACATTGCAGAGGGAATCAGTGAGTGGGTTGGAGGAGCTGCTGACATTATAGATGTGGCAGATGTGCTCAGAGGACAATAGGAGGAAACCCATTTTGTTGTCTAGGTCAGATGCATCAGAAAGAGTGTGCTGATAAACATGGTGAAGTGCTGGAAGAAATCCCAGAGAGAATCAGATGGGGAAGGGGTGAGGTTGTCAAAACCAGTACCTGAGGGAGTCACCCATTTTTGCAGATAGGCCATTGATCAACCAAAGGGAGAGATGTAGGTGGTTTGACTGAGGGTGAAGTGAGGGACATGGTCCAGAAACGGGGAGTGGTTGGTGCAGAGTTGCTGGGAGAGGGGCATGGCAGTGGCAAACCAATGCTTGTGTGAGTGTTTAGGGGTGGAGGCAACTTAGTGTCCCCAGAGGAAGACAAGGTCACCATCACTAGGTACAGCATTGGGGAAGGTGGTGAATATGCCTTTGACAAACTTGAGCACAATCAGGCAGATGACATGGGTCCCTCTTGGTGGGCTTGGGTCCTGGGGAACCACAATGTGCATGGGCTAATTGGGTGCAAAGTTTGGAGCAAAGGTGACAGTGAAGGTGTCAATGATGTGGGTTGATCAGATAAAGGTTATCTCTGCAGGTGGCCCAATGTTGTAAAGTCAGTACTCATGATGGTGAAAGTGAGGTTGGTGGTAATTGGAAACTTGGTAACTTTTTATGGTACACTGGCAAATTGAGTCAAAGGTCCTGAGTGCAGTTGAAGGGATGGTGGGGCATGTGAGTGCATGGTGCAAGATGATGGCGCTGGTACAATGCCAGTCAACAAGATCCATGTGACATAATTGAATGATCTGTGTGAAAGTGAGGGTGGGTTCCATGTGAGGGTGTCTACCTATGAGGTGGATAGATGAGAGTTTCTGGTTGTGGCCCAGCATGATAGAAATTGAAATGTGACTCCCAGTGGAACTGGGTAGCCATGATAAAGTGGTTGAGCTTCCTTTCTTGTCACTCAGCAATATGAGTGAGAAATCCACTCTGTTCAAAGTGTGAGGGGACCACTGTAAGATTGTCTGGTTGAGGACGCATCTCCATGTGTGGTCAATGATATTGAGGGTTTGGTTGTGACAAAATTTAAGATCAAAGTCTTTGTCAATGAGGAGGTGGAGTTTCTTGACAAGATACTTGTTGATATATCTGGTGTATATTGTATGGGAAGAAAGGCTGATAGGAGAATAGAGCTTGTGCTCCTTGTAGTAGATGAAGGTGATGGGGTTGTGAGCAGGGACCATTTGGGACAATGTACCAAGTAGTGGTGGGATGTCTGCATCCTGTGTGAGCTCACCTCTGTAGATGGGGTCACAAAATGCTGCCAAGGTTGCTGGGTCTAGAAGTGACTAAGGTGTGATGGAGTTAGATGGGGGAGAGGCATTGTTGCTGGAGACAAATTCATTAGCATAGTGTTAGGGGAAGGAATGTAATCAGATGGAGCTGATTTCAGTATTGCTGAGAGGTGGTTCATGAAAATGTTCAAGAGTCTGGGCCAGTTTGATAGCAACATGAAATCCATGTAGGTAGGAGGATGGGGAAAGGTTTCATGGTTTCATGGTTTCATGGTTTCATGGTTTCATGATTTCATGGGGCGTTTTCTGATAGAGCAGTGGACAACATAAGACAGTAAAAAACAAAACCTGGGGAGGCGTTTTTTCAAAGCTTTGTCTGTGTGTGCTAGCCAGACCAATGGCTTCGTGAAACTTCTTTTTGAGAAAAAGCGAAAAAAATTTTGCACACACAAAAATACAGCTAGCGTTTTTGCTATTTCGCAAAGTGAGCAATGTGCCTTCCAGGGGCTCATCGTGTAAAAAAAACAATTAACATGTGATGACACATATTGGAAGCAAGTGGATTTGAAATATATTTAAATTTGTTGCCAGGGCTATAGATTGTGAGAAAGAGGAGAAAAAAACAAATAGGATTGAAATGCATATTGGCATTTTGACCATGTTGATCGCCAGGAGCCATTTTTTGTCCATCTCAAGCTGGACAGATGGAGACCTTCTCAGGATTTGTATTTTACTGTCTTATATTGCCTATGTGAGTACACTAGTGAAATTCTCCTTCTGTGATAGTGGTATTATCCTAACAATCATCCTGAGGGTCTTGGGGGATTCACTAAAGGGAGATGAGGACATGGAGGAAATTGGTGACCAAGTTTGTGTGGTGCTCTGCTGCGGGTCCCATGATTTGTCATTGGTTTAACTAGGGCATTCAGGGAGGTCATTGTCAAGGAGGTTGCTCTTGATTTTGCAGCCATAGGGTTGTACATCAATTGCAGCAAGGTTGGTGATAACTTTTATGATGTCTTGGATGCTGCAGAAGATGGGGCAGAGGTAAGGGGGGGGGCATATTGATGGATGTGGCGGCTGAATCAAGAAGATGTGGGGCTGGGGTTGCAAGCAACCCAGGAGTGGGCAAGGCAATCAAGATGGATGACAATTGTATCCTTGGTTGGAGGCGGTTTGTCAAAGAAGAATGGGGGGATGCACCTGGTGTAAGGCACTGATGGACATGATCTGTATATGCTCATGGCGGGCAAGGGATTGGGAATTGTGAGAATTGGTAAGGGTTGGGGGGTCAGACATAGCAGAGGCAAATGGGAGATATATGTGGGGGGACATTGGAGGGATGTGCAGGCAGTGGGGTTGGTTATGTGGTCAAGATGGTATGTTGGCATTGATGGGGTTGGAAGGTTTAGGTGACATGATGAGGGGGGTGTCGGACATGGGATAGGGGTCCAGGGATGAATCATGAGGGTGCAATGGTAACCATGTAAGGAGTTGTTAGGCAGGAGGGTATCATGTGTCAGTGGCAAGGAACACAAGAGCATTCCTTGTAAAGGAGCATTGGAAGGCATCCACAAGGTGCCAAGAGGGTGGTCGCTCATGTTGGAGAGTACAATTGGCTGTTAGAGGGCAAGAAAGCGAGGAGACTTGGAAAAGCTACTGTAAGCAAATGGTAGAGAACTGGATAAGGGGGAATGGGGTTCTGCAGTCAGGTGGTGCAACAAAGTGCCAGAGCAATTTGTTGCTAATTATTGCTTGGGTAGTGGAGGCAAAGGTGGGTGAAGGGCAGTTGGGTTGTTGGTGGGCCAATGTACCAGAATGCTGGAGCAAAGTGAAAGCTGCAAGTTGCTGAGGCAAATAGAGGAAGAGAGTCACAGGAGGGGTAGGTATAGGGGAAACAAGGTTGTTGGGATTGCCAAAACAAAGAAAACAGGGGCCTTCAATGACAAAGATAGCAGTTTCAGCAGGTGGTGGGAAGATCACTGGCTGCCTATATAACAGATAGTTGGGATTGTTCAAGCAACACAGTGCAGGATTATTGAATGAGGAGTGGGAGTCACAGGGCAAGGGTGGAATGGTGGTGTCAAGGCAATGGTAGAATCTGAATACACAGGAGGCTCTGTTGCAGGCTGGCTATGGCAACAAGAGTGATTGAGCAAGGTGGTAGGAGGAACATGGGGTTGACTGTGAAATGGGTAGTTGAAATTGTGCAAGCAACTGAGTGTGGGATTGTCAAATTGAAGGAGGGAGTCATGTACACAAGATTTTTTGTCAGGCTTTCCAAAGCAAGGAATGTATGAGCTTGCTGTGGCAGTGAGAGTGTTTGAGCAAGGTGGTATGAGGATCACAGGGTTGCTTGTGCAACTGGTAGTTGAGATTACACAAGCAATAGAGTGTGGGGTTGTTGAATGGATGGATGGAGTCACAGGTGAGGGTGGTGTGGGACTTGATGTGATAGGGGAATCTGTTTTCACTGGGGGTTTGTTGCTGGGCTTGCAGGAGCAAGGGAGACACAGGCTTGTTATGGAAATGAGAGCAGTCAGACAAGGTGGTGCGAGTTGCCTGTGCAACAGACAGTTATCACCAAATTGAGGAATGGAGTCCTGGGCAAGGGTGGTGTGAGGGTTTACAGTAATAACCTGATTCACAGGATGTTTATATTCAGGCTTACCAAAGCAAGTAAGATATGGGATTTTTGTTGCAATGAGAGTGGTTGAATGAGGTGGTAGGAGGAACATGGAGTTGGGACAAGGTAATGGGGCCAATTGATGGTGGGTCCTCAAGAGCAATTGAAGGGTAGAAAGGCGGGTGGAGACAGGGCCACGATGGCATGGTAGCAGGGAAGGGCTGAGAGCTAGGTGTGTTGGGGGGACAAAGAGATGACAGTTGGGTGGGCATGGTTGCTTGGTGACTGTGTCATTGGGCTTATAGAATGGCGGCTCAAAGGGTGGATGATGTGTTGAAAACTGTGAGAGGGTTGTATTGGGGCAGGGTGGATAATATTGTTAGGAGACAAAGAAGTAAACAATACTAGTAGGCAATGTTGGAGACATGATAAACCATTATTCTCATGAGGACAATTATGTGAGTATGAGAAAAGTTGTCCCATGGTGAAAATCAAAAAACAGGAACAAAATAGACCAATCTGTGGTTAGGTGTCTTTGTAGCTCAATGAATCTGATAATTTGTCAGTAGTATCCCATTTCTCTTTTTCTGTACCCCATTCAACCTAAGGCACTGTGTGACATGTCACCTGGTACCAATGGCATTTGGAGGCAAGACCAATCTGTCTCTTTGGCAATAGATGTTTCATCCATGTGATGATAACTGCTTGGAACCTCTCAACAATGTTCACTGTCTGCCTTTCATTTTCGTGTGTAATAAAATCAGATATGCATTGTATTTTGGATTATGGTTAATGCAATTGGCTCCATGGGAATTAAAGTTGAACACCAAGAAGTGGATTTCATTTTTGCAAAGCCATTTTATTAATGTAGAATTTGAACATGCTTGGTCATTTGGGTTATTGTTAAGTGGAAAATATTCATTAATGAGAAAAACTGGCAATATTTGAAATGGCAATTGCTATTTTTCATTTCACACTAAACATATTCAATCACATTTTTGAGTAACAAACACACAATTTTTCTAGTAGACCCTGTCAACTCATTTCTGTTGCTCCAATACATAGAAGCGAGGTTTCCAACATCACAAATTTAATCCCTTTACTCAATTCCCTTGTGAATGAAAAAGAACATGCTTTCCATGACACTGGAAGCAAAGTACCCAACTCAAGAACAAAAGCAAAAGGTTGTCACCTTCTGCTTACACTCTTTTACATTTGATATGCAGATGCTGATTTTTCAAACTTCTAGCCATTCCACCATCTGTGGTGAGTTTCCAAATGATAAAGCTTGTGATATGGAAAAATGTTCAATCATTCAAGAATTTGAACCTTGTTCCCTCAGGCAGAGTCAGATGCCATTGTTTCATGCAAGGAAAATAATTTGCAGCAACAACCTTAGCAACAGATACACTGTCAGTGAATCAAATCTTTTGCCTCATCACAATTGAACTTAGCCTTGGTCAGTGAGGGTTGGCAATTAACTTGATGGTCCAAGTATTAGTAACAAGAATTGCATTCACTTGGAAAAATCCAATCAGGGACCCAAAATGATGATAATCTCAATGGTCAGGAGTAATTGTCTCTTTTGAAAGACAGATGACCTTGAAGTTTGTTATTATTGTCATCAACACTACAGCCAAAATGAACATTTACACATATTCAGAGTAATTGATTTCCTGTAGTTGCCTACCAACATGATGCTGTCATGTGGCTCTCTGGAACCTAGTTGACCATGTATTCAACACGATTGAGGTATGCTTCGATTCTTCCATTGAAGTCAACCAAAGATTAGTGTTTGGATAGTCAGGATTACTCCCCTTGCAAATGGCCTGATATCCCACATCGTTTCCTTTCATGTGCCTCAAAAGAATCTTATCATCAGAACCATTGGGCACCCAACACCCTTTTGTTTGTACATGACTGCCCTGTAGATGCTGCTTTTCTCAAGCTCCAGCAGGGTTGACATGAACCCATATCCTGAGTCCAAGAATAAGACTCTTTTTGTGCACAAAATAGCCTTAGTCATTTGGATGCCAAGGGCACCTGTCTTTGACATTTAATCTTCAAACTCTGTTTGTACACGCGAGCCCTCAAATGAACATTCTGTCTTGATGAGTTCCGTCTGCAAAAATTCTGTTGAATGCTTTAACAAGTAGGCAACTCATGCAACAGCAATTGCTGTAGACTGATGGAGGATCATTGCAATGCCTGAATTAAGAGAAGAAATCTTTGAAATGGTTGTGTATCATATACTCCCCTAGCTGTGGTGGGTCCCAAAAGCAATCTCATTAACTCTTCTTGCTTTTGACATATTTTTCTGCAAGAGAAATTCATCCCAATTTTATTGTGAATGCAAATTGAACAAACCAAATGCCAAGCTAAATTTTGAGCTTAACCAAAATCAATTTCTTGACCTTCCACTCTGCCCCAAGTGTCTCATTCAATACAGGGATGATGTGATCTTCAAAATATGTCTATGAAGTGAAACGTTCAAAGAAATTGATTAGGATCCATGCTTTCATCTATCTGGTGATGCATTGTTGAGGGTTGGATTGATTTCAACTGCTGCCCCTCTTGCACAAGAGTTGATGGAATAAAAAATGCTGTCCATGCCCAATTTCCATCTTGAGAAGCACTGTTGATCTTGGGGGTACCTGGTTTGGAGTTTTGTTCAAGTTGGGTTCAACCATGCCCTCCTCCTTGTCTTTGGCAAGGGCTCCATCTTCAAAGGGCTCCTGGTTTCAAACTCATCATCATTGATGATGTTACAATATCTACTGTCTCTAAGGGAGTTTCATCATCACAGAAATATTGATTGGGAGGGTGGCTCCTCTCTAATTTCACTGAACTGTGAGCAGAATGGAAGATTTTATTGGAATATTTTGATGGCATTAGCTAAAGAAGCTACTTCCCATTGTTATTATCAGTGCCTACAACAATGGATTTCATACAACAAAAGCAGTAATCATTTTGAATGACGTCCCTCCAGTGTTGGGTGGGTTTTACAAGGTGGAGGTTTGCTGTTATTTTGGCATTCAGACCAAATTAATGAGAAGTTACCACATTGCCATGGTTTTAATTTTTGTGAAACAACAAAAGATATCTGTCATCATAAAATGAAGGATCTTGCTTTCTGTATTGTGCAGAAATTTGATGTAACCTCGATCACTGTTTGTAGATAACAACACAATCAACAAAGTATGTCAAAAATGAATAGGTACTATAGTGGAACTCTAGTATGACAACAAAATATGCCCTCTCTGTCAAAATGTGGAGACTCATTACTACACAATACTTTTCTTTGACGTGATTGCTTCATTGGAACAGGAAGAAACAAAGAAAAATGGTAGAGAGACATTCTGAGTGTCTAAATACCAGCATTGTACAAGGCCTCCCATATGGCACCTTTTGTTAGGCAAGACAAATGAGAAACATATTTTTCTAGCAAAATCCTAATTTTTTGGGAACTATATTATGACTAGATATCAACTTTTACAAGAATCAATGTCAACAACGACATTCACTATTTTTCAATGACCGGATCATATCATTCCAGGGTGAATAATCTGCCTAACTATATTATGCACACAATAAATATACTGAATAAATTGATAATGAAAAATTACTTCTCTAGCTGTAATATTGAATTAGAAATTAATTCATTATAGTGCAGCATACAATGGTTTTGATGCCTTCATGAGCACAACCCATAGAGACAAGGCCAGTGATAACTGCCACCTCTGATACACCAACAACAAATGACCATCCAAAATTGTTGCTCAGGGTGTATATCCCCCATGGATGAAATATTAATTTTCAGAATGTACAGGCATCCACTTCATTGCTGCCTCCATGAAGAGCTGAGTCTGTGCCATCAACATTGCAGTGAACATCATATTGGTGGCCTTAAATCAAGGGTCTAAGACCCTCAATGTTTAAATGCTATTGTATCATAAATTATTCCTACATATACCTTTGAGGTTACTCTTTCCAATGGCTGAACCTATTTTCCTATCAAAAGAAATGAAAATGAAGGTAATGCTGTGTTGGAAATAGGTCAATACAAAAAACTTCATTTATTGAATCCTTATTATATATTTATGTTGGAATTAAAAATAAAAATACAAGTCAGTCAATGAAAAATACATAAATCTAGTGAGAAAGTTCAGGGGAGTTAATTATTATTATTATGTTTCTTTTTCAACAAGAGACAGAAGTAATATACAAATAAATGTATTTACTGTCTACATCCAACCACAGGAAGTACATTATGATTCAATCAAATGCCTTCCATAAGGCATACTGGCCTTTAAATACCATTTGCATTCAAAATAAACTTCTCCAACCTTTTGGTAGAATAAACAGGTTCCTATGAACCAATTGGATTCATTTGTTTATAATTATTCAAAGCACCCCATTTATTTATTATTACTGCTGGTAGAACCTCAGGAGAAAAAGTCTCCTTGGTTTTATTTATTCTTGGTGAAAATGTTTGTTTATGATTATTTTGTGGTAAAAGATTAATTTTGATGTATGCACACTTGTTAAATTCCTTGACTTTTTAAAAGAGGATCATATTTGATTCTCACTTTTTCTTGGGGACCCTGTTAGATGGTAAATCAAATTCCCTCTTGATTGGTGTGTGGTAGCACCTACATATCTATGCAGAACCCAAGTTACAGCATTTTGTCTGCATCAGCTATAAACAAAAACTAATTCCCATGGTCACTGACAATAACCCACTCCTATGTAACACCACAATTACTCATTTGAATCAAAAAGATTTTTGTGCAATGCAAAACCACAACAACCTATGTATTTGCTTCCATTCCAGACAACCTCCCCATTTTGTTAATTTCCTCTTCCAATACAGAACACCCACAGGGCCTTTCTTTTGGGGGGCTGTTTTTGTTGTGGCGGCCATTGCAGATTGCTACAGCAATTGTGCCTGCTTCACATTGTTCAATGGCTTAAAATCACCTTTTTACCAACTAAATCAACATAACAATCAACTAAACAGCAAAATGCAGGAAGGGGGTCATCAAAAAGATGTAAATTAGCTGATTGATCGATTCATAAATGTTTCCAACACAACATTATAAAAATTATTACTTTTTATGATAATAGTAAACTATGCTTCTCTGTACTTGTTGTATCAAAATTCAAAGCCTTGGAGATTTCCCATGGTGTGTTGGGATAGGACTGCATGCTTGGTTTCCCTTAGAATGGGTAACATTGGCCATGTTAATGGATTTTGATTGCAATACAAATTAGTATTTATGATCACCAAAAGTACAGTACGGATGGTATAGTGTGGTACTTACTACTAGTTTTTCCTAAAAAAAATAGAAAATAAGGCTCTTGGACAAAACATCAACTAAAGAAACCAATCTTTGCACACTTTTTTGAGTTTTTTGCACAAAGCTGCAAAAAGTGTACAAAAAACTCTCATGAGATGCTGAGTATTTTGCTTCTTACGTAGAATGTACATGAATTAGAGCTTATTCTTAAAGTCCTAATTTTTGAGGTTTTTGCTCTTGTATCTAGTCACTTGACAAGCTGCTGCATACAATCCCTTCTACAATGGGAGGACCTCAAAACTACTTTCAACTCTAGAAACTCCCTTGCCAACCTTTTATGATGATACCTCAATGGTGTCACCTTCTGATTATCCAACTGGCTGTTATTCTTCCCAGGACTCTTCCTCCCATTGCTCTTTCCACATTTTTGCTGCTGCCAAATGGCATATTGCCAATGAGACTCAATCACAAGGTCTGTGCCATTGACAAGTGAGTCCATCAGAAGTTGTCTTACGGAAGCCAATGTTTCAAAAAGTTGATCTGCCATTGTAACCTCATATCTGATACCCAGGTTTGCATTCTTCATTCCGTGCCCTAGAATGTGATGAAGCTCCTCTGTGACCTGGATAGGTTTCCTCCCAAAGAGAGCAGGGATGAACACTGTCCTGATTGCATCTTCCATTAGCTGAAAAGTATTCACAATACCTGGCACAACTTCACATATGTATGGCCATTCGCCCAACAGACTTGCTACCAAGCCAACATATGGTGTCTGAGGATACT
>JALLPE010001584.1:0-11509 GCA_036940025.1 Conticribra weissflogii
TCAGAGACCCCACATGGTTCAAGGATACTAATCTCAACCATGTGGTCAAGCTCTTTTTGGAAAGTTTGTTAGTGTATGTGAGGCATAGGGTAAGTGCAATAATGTACCAGCTTAGCTCTGGGTTTGAGGTCAATGTGAACCTTCTTATGATGATAGACTTCAAGGGAGTCATTGAATAACTTTCTGTGTTTGGATAATACATTGAAGAGATCTTGGCCTTGATCAAGCGAGGGGTGTAGTTGGTCAAACACAACATCATGGATGTTGCATCAAGGATGCATGTTGCAAATGAATCAACATAGGCATTACCAAGGCAAATGTCTTCAAAATCAACATCAATTGGTGTGAAGAGAGAGGAGTTGTAGCTATAAGGGAAAAAAACCAGCAGTGTTGCAGAGTGGAATATTGTATTTCATCCAACAAACAAGATTATTATCATAATCAAGTTGAATTCTGCACTTATAAAGGAAGTTGGCTCAAAAGATGATATCATATTGGAGATTCTTGGAGTTGACAACTAGTGCAGGGTATTCATCAACCAGCATGTTGCAAATGAATTTATGGAAGCAATTTTTTAGGGCTACAAGGTTTGTAGAAGTTGTGGTTCCTTCAAGGGAAAAAATGTGTAAGTCATCATCAGATTGTATAGGTGTATAATTGCATGGGACAATACAGTTGCAACTTAAGGTTTTGGAGAAACCTGAGTCAAAGAGCACATGATAAACTGTACCAGTGGCAACACAACTGATTGACTTGCAAGTGGCAATTGAACACAGTGTAACTTTGGCAACATGGTTTCTAACTATATTACAAGATGGCTAAGAGATTATGGAATAATTATGGCAAACAGAATCGAGATGGATTGGTAAAGGGGGGTTTAATTTTGATTTGGGTAGTTTAAACACATGTTTAGGAAAGGCAAAAGAGCTAGTAAAAACCAAAACCAATGCGCTTGTCACGTTGTTTGGAAAAAAGGTCCAGGTAAAATAAATTTTTCTTTTGGACATCAAGAGAGGATGTACTTTCTTTAGCATTGCATTTGATATTGTTGCAAATATTCTTGACATAATCAATGCTGTAATTTGGAAGTTTTAAGTTTTTCCAGGGGGTGTTGACAAAGGGGTGTTTGTAATTCTTTTTGGCAGCACAGCTGTGTTGAGTTTCATACCATTTTCAATTTTCATCCCAGATTTTGAGGCAAAAGGGATTAACTGATTGAGGATGTGGTGTTTGTCCCTTTTAAAGTCAAATATGTCAGGTTCATATGAACTAGTCAGGGTGTAGTAAAGATGAAACATGTTCCAGAGGAAGTCACATTCCGTCTGATCACAAGGGTGAAGTACCTGTGTATGACTTTAATGATCAAGAAAGTATTGCTCTGAGCAATAAAAATGCACAACATGTTTGTAAACTAACCCAGCAGGGGGTTGTTTGTCAGGTTTGGTATCTAACCAGTAGCAGTAATCCTTGGTGTCAAAGTTGTTATGATTGTGAACATCAAACTCTGGAGGCAAGTCCACTGGGGGCTTGTCACCAGTATAAGATTTTTTATTGGATTCATAGTCCGCGTAGTAGTTGGGCAATAAGAGGCTGTCTTGGGATCTTCAAAATTACTGTGGCTGTCAAAATAAGCGGGGTGATAACTATTTTCATCTGGGTTGGTGTGCTGGGCAGCACTGTTGGGTCCTTCGGAATGTGATGAGACTTCAGAGGCAACATGACCATAACTGACTGGTTCAGGGTTTCCAATATCAATGACCCTACCCTTGGTATGAGGCAAAAAGCCAGGATGGCCAACAGAGTGGCTGTTGTGGTGGTTAATTGAGAAGTGGTGGTCATGAGAATCATCATCATGGACTGCGCAAGGGGCTAGGTAAGCAACTGCATCATTGTGAGGAGCATTGACTGTTTTCAACATGGTAAGTATAGTGAGGATCACAACTGTGATGTGGTGGCAAATCAGATTGGAGGCCTGACGAGGCTGGAGGCGCACAAGGTTTGGGAGGATTAGCAGTATTAGGTAAGGCATCATGATCCTTGGCAGTTTGGGTACCAGTGGCAGGGCTTTGCATCTTGCACACAGCCCATTCAATAGTGCAAGTGTCTTTACAGAAACCACATTGGTTGCAAACACATGGTAGGTTGGCATCATATGGTGGGTTGGAGCAAGTGCAATTGTGATTTGCAGGGTTAGTCTCTGAAGCAACAAGAAGAGGGGTTGGCAGCAGCAGCTGTATAAGGCTTGCAATCATGAGGTGTGAAAGTGGTGCCATTGCAGCAGGAGGCTTGGCCTTGGTCATTGCAATAATTGGGTTGTTTGGGTGGATTGGCATTGTTATGGCATGGGACAAAATTCTTGAGGTCAGTCTGGAATCAAAGTCAAAATTACCATGATGTATGTAATCATTGATATGTTCCTTTGGGAAGGAGTAGAAAAACAAGACCTTGGCTTCTTCATCATCAGTTCCTTTTCATAACAACAACCTGAAAGCTTAACAGCCTGTAACGCTTCCTGGAAGCAAGTAAGAAATGCTTGTGGGGTCATTTTTCATTTTTCGGGAACTGTTCTAAAAAATTGAATCAATATTTTTCTGACCAAGGACCATCAGAATACAAAGTCTTACACCAACAAAGCCGTCAACTGCCTTCATCACTAATTCTCCATTGCTATTGCTGCCTGACTAACTCCACCACAAAAATTAACCCCATCTCAATCCTCAGACCACCCACTGACTCTACCACCACTAAACCAACCACCAACCACTCCATGAACCATGCACAATTACACAAAAAAACAAGCCACTCAAAATCCTATTTAGCCTATCAGAGCAACATGCCCCTGTCATCATCAGTCTTATTGAAGCATTTTACCCAGAAGAATTTGGGGAACAGTAGCTGTCAGAACTCCAGAAATTCTCAAGACCTTGAAAGATATCAATGGATAAAAGCAAGTGTCAACAAGCAACAACTTTAACTCCAAAACTGATACATTCCCACCCTACCTTCTTCAGTGAGGCATGAATGCCTAGTCCAAGTGCCCCATCATGATCATGATGATTCCCTTTTTCAACAATCCTGTCCAATGCCCACATCAAGACAAAGTAGTACCATATAAATCTAGTGGCTTTATCCTGGAAATGGCAAATGTAGGAAAAAGTTAACAACAGAATGACTCTAAGAAAAAGTCCTGGACTTTCTTGGCCTGTCAATCCAGATATTTTTATAATTACATTAATCTATGGCAATGATGACCAGCTTCAGTCTTTATCACCAAGGTTTAATCACTAGTGAAGTCCTCAAAATGTTGTAACTCTAGCTACTAGTACCCACCCTTCCACAACTCAAACAAGCCTCCTTTGAATTCCTCCATGCATATAGTATGAAAAAAAATCATGATAATTTTGATAGCGTTGACACATAAAAGAAAAAAATCATTCATCTTTTTACCATTAATATATGCCAACTTCCAGTCAGTCCCATCGATCTTATTCAAAAATCAAGAACAGTCTGATGCCAACAGCAAACTTGTCTGAAAGCAAGACCAAATCAACAAGGACATCAAAGAAGTGATATAATGAAATTGAGAAAAGGGTTCTATTGAGGGAGGTTATTTTCAATGAAGTCAAAGAAGCAAAAAAAACTCCTCCAGTCAAATATTCATATTTGATACCAAGATTCAAAACGCATATGAAGCTGATATAGGCAAGCAAACATTTTAAATTAAAAGTACAAACTCTCCAGCAAAGTCTCCAGATACAACATCAAAGAAGACCAAGCTACAAAGCTCAAGCCCCCCTTTTCAAATTACAAGCAGCAACCAAAATCCAATTAGCTACACAGGACAAAAGTGAAGCAAGCAGATAAGCAAAAAACAAATGCAAAGTAATTCTACAACAACCATTATTCCAAAAATGATGGCATTAATGGTGGAAGAAAGCAAACAATTACAAAGAGTTCACCATATCCATCCACCAGAGTAATGGATATCTCCATCATGCTGAAAGAAAATATCGAACCAAACAAAAACAGTTGTTAGAAGAGAATGATTTTATTGTATACCAATATCTCCCCATTTCAAAGATCATGAAAAATATCCTACACTGTAAATATCCCAGGATCTTCCCAACCAATCTGGCTTTGAATGTTTTAATGAAAACAAAAAAACTCTAAAATCATCAAAATTTCTCCTAGAACCTGACCTAATTTTATGTATCAAAGCAACTATCACAACAACCCATGTTAAATTCTTGATTGTCAGATTCACCAACATTACATGAAAAGAGATTTTCATATCAAACAAATGAGACTATAATGATGAAAAAATGGATACAATCCCAAGCTCTACAAAAAACATACTGGAAGCCGACTGAATCCCTCATTGCAGTCACATCATACATTGATGCTTTTGCATCTTCCCTCAGAGCAGAAGAAAAATTATCATCAACCCAAGCACTCTGGCAATCTGTCACTACAACTACTCCAAATAATCATCTTCTTGAAAGGATGAAAAATTCATATTATCCCTGCTGATGAAAACCTTATCCCAACCTTCATGGAATGGAAATGCAGCAATCAAAGAGCATCTTTGCAACAGCATACATATCAAAACGCACCAAAGGGAATTTTCTAAGTTGGACAAGATATTTTTTGTTTGAGAGAATGATGGGAGAATGGCTTAAGAAACATAAAGAAAACCCTGCAAAGAATAGTCTTCCTCATTCATTGCAACAAGAAAGCTATGTAACAGTTTGCAAGATTCTACCTCACGATTGAAGGGCACAAAAACCATGGAAGACTAGGCCAGTTGTTAAAACTTGTAGCGCCTACCTACAAGCGCTTAGTATATGGATGGCCTATAATCTACAAAAACTGACACCTCACATTGTTACGTATGTCAAAATTCTAGAAATCTCAACATACCCCATTGCAAAACATCAAACATGTACCTTCACATGCATTCCTACTAGTCACAAATGACCAATATAGATATTGACCAAACAATAACTACCTTTGAAGAATTCATATAAGAAACTCATTACCAACTGTCTCCTCACTTCCCAATTGAAACAATTGCTAATTGAAAACATATTGCCATGCAGAATAAATTTAAATTTGGAGACATGATTTCAAACAGACGCAAGGGACAGCTATTCAAAATCAAATGGCCCAGAAATATGCTAGCTGCTATGAGAGAAATGTATTACTTAATATTTTTGAGATTATATCTCATTTTTGCAAAAATTCAATGATAACATGTTTGTCATCTGGATAAGGACTATCAAATGATTGTAAGCTTTTAACATAATGCTTTTGGCCTACTCACTTAGGAGGTGTATCCAAGATACAACTTCATCTTTCTAGACAAAAATCTCAATTATCAAGGATTGGAGAATTTCACTCAAAACCTACCAAAATGCACTAAATCTGAACCTGTACATCTAGTTAGCAGATCACCTGATACAAATGTCCTCAGAATTATCTTCATTAAAATTGGATTTATTTACCTTCAAATCACAAGAAGTAAATACTTTGTGCCGGCTGTGGTATTTTCATTCAGGAGTTTCTGGTCAAGCGGCTGGGGAAAAGAGACAATCATTCATACCTTTCTACTTATCATCACTCAAGTACAACAACCAAGGTGCACTACCTCAGAGATGCAAGGACACAATAATAACCTATCAAAAAATTAGTAATTCCTACCATCAATACCATTCAAAGGGGTGAGTTACATGGTGGAATCCAAGTAGAAAGGGCCTTTTTTCATAGTATAAGTATCTACAAATGGGAACATATGGATATGGCATGATAACTTGACTGAGCATATACATGCAAGGAGAATTAGCCCATACTACAATTGTGCAATACAGAGTAACTTTGGGTCTATTGAAACTGCATACCATATATATTTCTCCCTTCTTCCTAGTAGAGTCTAAGCTGGAGAGTTTCAATACAATTACTGATATTCACTGACACTAAATTCCACCTACCACCTACTGCCTGTTTCCCTCTATTTTTTGGGTAAGTGATTTTTCCTCCAGGCAGCATAGCAATTACCTACCAGCTTCCAATTTGTGGGAAGAGTATAACAGGTTTTATTCTGGTTCTGGCATATGTACCTCTGCTGCATATGAAGTCAGGCCATGTAAGAGACTATCCTATTTGAACTTATTGGGGTTCTTTCTTACTCATTTTTATTGATAATTAAAGTATTACTGTAGCATTGACACATTCTCAGAAGTACAATGTACATTCTTGTAGATATTATTTGCAGTTGGTGGCTTATTCAAGTGTTATTTCATATGGGATACATGGAATCTCCAAATTGGATGTTGACATGATAAGTGTGATTCATTGAGTGCCAGAAGTCTTCTTCTGTGTCCTGTGTCCACATAGATTATTATGTTGAGTATTGCTTTAATCAAAGTTTGATATGCTACCAGCTACCAGCTTCAGTATTCAAGCTGGACCCTGGTCCCTGGCTTGACATGACATTGGTTTGGGATTTTTGGAGCATTCTTTTGTATTCAATTTTGTTTGAACTACTTTTCTCCTGTACATTTAATGACATCATTCAACAGAAAGGGGTGTATGACAGAAAGTATCCTATTACAAAGCAGCTGATTTTCACTAAGGTGTCACCATAAAAATCCATGACAACAGTGCAAATTCCTCCTGCTGCCTCAATGGCACTTATGTATAGGATATTGGCAGAATTACTTACTTTTGAGTTGTAGATCAAAATATAGTTCCTGAACTCTGCACACAACATACATCTCCAAAAGGCATGTCATTTATACCTAAATTTGGTGTGATGTAGAGCCTATCTAGAAGATTTGACTATCAAGTATTTCTAAAATTAGGCAGTTTTCTATTTTATTTGTTTTTTCTAATAATATCTAATATTAGAATATTTCTTTCTTTGCTATTTGAGGAACTCTTTTCGACCTTCAAATTCCTTCATCCTAACTCAATTCCCAATCATGATAATTCAACAGAATAGTGTCCTAAGGATCATAGGGTTAATTCTGAGTCTCAGCATCAAAAATGATTTAGGTATGGATAATTTCATATGGGATTTTTAGAAATCTTGAAACCAAAAAGACAAAGAGGTGTTTTGTGTATTTTGTCTTGCTGCTAATGTGTGAAAACTGAAAACTGAAAACTGAAAACTGAAAACTAGAATCAAATTAGGCTACAATGCATGGGAGCTAGGGGGGATGTGTTCCATCTCTAGATTTGTGCATGCAATAATCCTTCTAGCTTCAGAGGTTGAAAAGAGAAGATTAGCATGGGGTGGCTTTGGAAAAGCTGATCTGATCTGCTTTGCTTTGTTATGATAAGTGAAAGGCTTCATCAGATAATCCTATGCATTGATTTTTCACTAGCCCAATATCACTCTAGTCCATCTATTGGTATCCTCTGGGTACTGGATAGGGTCAAATTTCATAACGAGTTGTTTTTTCTTTATGTTCAGGAATACTGGTTTTGTATCACATGGACCTAACATACTGCCAAACACTCTTTCATACTTTGACAATAGGCTCATTGGGTCTTAGTGTCCAGTACCTAGGATGTTTGTATGGTTATTAGATACTGAACTTGCTAAGTCAGCTAATTTGTATTTGGTGTCATGAATTTTCAGTAAAGATAATATTACATTGTTTGTATTTTATCTACAGCATGTGTTATGCTCATATCATAAATGGATATACAGAGGCAACTCTTCAGTTAATGCAATGTACCTTTATTATTTGTTGCTAAAAATATAAAAACCTATTTAGTTCTTGTAGATTTTGAGTACATAACTGGGATTGGGTACCCAAGGGAAATCCATGTCTGTTGGGTCACTATTTTCTATCTTATTTTTATTTTGCAAATGTTTAAATTTGGGGGAACCTATGTGTGCTACATAAATAGCCTTTGTGTGATCTGTGCTAGTAGTCAAATATTCATTTTTTAATATTTGTGTTTGGTATGGTTGTAGATATCACCTACAAAGAGTATGTCAACATCAGAACTATTATCAAGCAGTATATTCTGTTTTCTTATTCTGCATCATCATAGACTCTACATGTGCTCAGTGCTTTACTAGAATCCTTTGGTACTCTTACATCAATGGCCTATAAAATAAGAGATTGAAGAAATAGAACCAGAATAGCTCTATTAGATCCAATGTCATAATCAATACTCAACTATGTTCCTAGGATGTAATGAGCCAACCAGACCCACTCAAGTTTTGATTGCCTGAGTATGTAAGTTTCCTCTTCAGTCTATTTGTTAATTGGAACTGAGGTTAACAAGTTTCAAAAATGTTCAGCAAGGAATTGAGCATAGAAAGTGTTGCTCCTAACTTTCTTGGGCTTTGCATTTTCAGAGGCTGCATTTTCAGAGGCTACCCTATTCTATTTGCCTCACACTTGTTGCAATGCTTGGTGTTGTGTAGTTTTTAGTTATAGCTACCATGTGCCTGTAACATATAAATGCTTACAACACTTCTTATGGTTAGATGATTTTATGGTATTCTTATCCAATAATTATTCTGTTGGTTGTTACAGTCTACTTGGTATCACTGGATTTCATAGGTCTATGAGTCTATGAGTCATTGTAGTCTTTACAATATAAAGTGCCTTGGCGTCATCCAGCTTATCAATAATGGTCTTGAAGTCAATTTTATCACAAGTGGACCAGTCAATAGTGATTTGTATTACACCTTATATAAATTAGAAAAAGGGCAATGTACTATATAGTAAATTTTCCAGTCATCTTGATGAAATTGATTGGAGGTCTTGGAATATTGAAACTGACGCATTGATGTAAGTACTTAAGATACTTTGTCACTATAACTAATATTTGCAGATAGTAGAGGAAATAGCAGAAGTCTTGTTTGTGCCATGAGGAAATGTTGTTTGTGGCACTATGCCAAATTTTCCTCAGTCTCATATTTCATCATCCAGTGGATGTTAGACACACCTGTCTGTGGTAGGTAAGGAGTAGAGAAGGTGCTTCACACAAAATCTATTTCTGGCCCTGATATCATATGTAGTTCTTAGCTATGATGATATGACCTACCTTAGCAGGGGCAATGACTCCACTACCAGCTTGGAACATAGTATGTTATGTATTGCAAGGCTTTGAAATTGTAGGGATCAAAGGTAATGTCAATGGTTTAGGATCAGGTAGGGCCTTCTTGGAACTATGGTAGAAATTTCCATGGAGTATATTGGTGGACTGTGGGATTGTTGAAAAACAAAAAATTTGGTGTCAAAATATCCAAGGCCAAAAATCTTACCAAGCATTGTAAGAATGGGACAACTCCAAATATAAATTTAGATATTGAAAAATAGAAATTCATTATTAAAAGAGAATCTCTTGTTCCCTCAAGAGATAACCCTCTTGATCATTTGTAAGACTCATCATTATAGACAATGGGAGTGTGTCTGTATTATAAGGTTTACCAAAATCTACCTCAGCATGGAGAGCAGTTGGAGGTTGAGACATCTGCTTCCGTTTTTGTATGTTGGATCTTTGTAGGGGATTAGATGTTTTCATTTTATCTGATGGGAAGTTATATCCTTGTGGGTGTGTTCATATGACATGATGTAATCCATACCTTTCAACCTATCTGTACGTTGCAATTGTTACTAAGTATGCTGGAACATTGAACAATGACTTCTTTGTCAGGATATCTTGGACATTCTTTGATTTTTCATTGATTTTTGATTGATTTTGAATGGTAACTTTCCTCAGATGTTGGTAATGTTGAATTTCAACAGGAGTTACATATGGTAGAAAATTGCCAGGTCAATTACTATAGTATTGTTGATCTTGAGCATATGTTAAATGAAGAAAGAATAAGATCAAAAAGTTGAGTTGGTAAAGGTGGTGTTGGACTTTTGAATTATTTTTTTGGTAAAAAGTTGATTTTAAAAGAGTAACAAACTAGGCAGCTAACCCAACCAATCATGATTTTAAGTTTCAAGAATAAACTAGAATTCGAAATTATTGCAAAAGTGATATCAGCAAAACTTTGATCATATGTCAGAAAGCTCAGGATAAATTTTCTGAATGAAATCATGAGAAACTCAATAAGTGCAGGTCTTGATTTGGCAAAATGATGCATATGATGAGGTGGAGTAAATCTGATATCTACAACTTCATCAGAGACTGTACCAGACACAGGTAAAGTGCAGATAAAGATACAGGGTTATACATGGGAAACACCTGAATGATGATAAACATTGTCACCAGAAAAATTACATGGAATCAATATTACATGGCATTTTGTATTCAATATATCTGGGGACAGCAATTCAGATTGTGATAAATGCAGAGACATGAGTATTAACATGATTGGGTCTATCTTAGCATAGGCTCACTTGCTTATTGATCAGAATATGGCACTAATAAGTGATGTTTTGACACTTTTCAACATGTTCTTCCATGTATTGGATCAATAAATCATTTGGATTTAAAATGAATATAATTTAGAAAGCCAAGAAATAAATTAACAGAACAATATTCTGTGGTGTTTTCGAAGGATGCAGATGATCATTTGAAGCCAAGAAAAACTTTTTACACAAAATTCAGGACTTATTCAAGTGGATTCCTATTAGGGGAATATGTTTACAAGGAATCTGGGAGGACTTGAAATTAAGAAGTTCTGTGAGCAAATAATCTGTTGCTTAGACAACTAATAAATCATCAAGAAAGAAATAATTCACCAGCTTGTGCGTGTGGGAGGGTGTCACAGAGGTAGTGGGCCTTTTCTCTTGGGAGAAGGAACTATTGACAAATACATGTAAAACTAATAATTATCCATCACCTATTTACTATGATTGGTGACAGTCTGAAACATCATCTTTGTTAATTCTAGAATAATGGAAAATCCGTGAAAAGACTAACTAATTGAAAAAAGATAAATTACAATACTAGATGGGTAAGAAGCCTTGAAACAAATCAAGTGTGTCTGGGATTGAATAGGAAGAAAAAAATTGTAATCCATAAGTTGGTGTCAATATTCCCATCTTTTTCTCATCAGTGAAATAAATGATATGTCAAAGTATTCATGCAAATATTTCAACTTGGATTGTATTATTTATCTTGATATATGAAAAATTTTCCTTGAACTTAAAGCTTATTTTTTAATCACAGTAGAATTTTTTTACTAGTGTTTTGTCCCTGAAGCAACAATGGAATGGTGACAGTTTTTTGGCAATTTATTTTATTGCTACGTTGACACACATTACCAAGGAAGTATCAAAGATGATAATTGTGATAGGACTAAGGAACTATCACAGATAATAATTGTGATAGTTAACTCTCATAGTTATTATCAGTGATCATTAACTATGACAGTTTATGTCAGTAATGATTAACCGTTACATTTACTATATAATTTTGTTTGCCCTCATGCTTAATAATTATGATAATTAACTGTTAGTTTTATTATTGGTGATAGTCAACTATCACAGATATTACCTGTGATAGTTAACTATCACAGATATATTCG
>JALLPE010001585.1:0-11503 GCA_036940025.1 Conticribra weissflogii
TTTTTAGAGTAATTTCAAGAAAATTTGGCAACAGAAGTGCTACACTTTTTTATCAACAAAAATGCCATCATCATCCAAGTGTGCACATGTATTATCATTTGAATGTAATGTTTGCTGTGGTACCAATCCTCTGCTTAGACATTTAGAATACCTGTTACTGCACACACCTTGAGTGGACCAAAGGATTGTCTCTAACCACAGAATCACATCCATTCTAACTGTTATTGTTGCATTCATTTAGGTTGAGTACCATAATTTAATATCTAAGACACTTTTATACTTAGTTCATATTTCTCATCTACTTCCAAGAAATCTAGTTTGCATGATGGCTCAGGAAAATAATTCCCAAAGGATTTTTCAATATTGGTTAGATAAATATCAATAACTTCTTCATCACTATTGCTGTCATCTTCAATGTCTTCAACCATGATTTTGTTAGGTGGAGGAGATTTGACTGGGCTATGGTCTTTAAGTGAAGTTATGGGTGTCATCATCAAATGAAATATGGCATGCTCTGCACATTAGGGTGATGAAATTGGATTTGTTGGTGGATTTTTTGTACCTTTTTTGTATTTTCTTGTTGAATAGAAATCAAATAGTTCCTACCTTTCAAGTATTCTTTGGAAATTGGAAAATGCACATGTACACTTGACAAAAATCTTATTCACTTGCTGTTTAGGTCTAGCATTGGGAAATGCATCAATGAAGTTTTTCCTTAGTATGCAAATATTTGGTGGGAATTTCAGGAATGAAGTTATTGCTATACCAAAATATAGTCCATCAAAGAGAGTTCTTTTGAAGGATTTCTATGACATTTCTTTTCATCATATTGCATGGGTTATTGAAAGTATCTTGATTGTCTTCCAACAAGAAAAAGGAAACACTCAAAGCAAGTACCCCACATCAATGAATGAAAATAGATTGTGATAGTTGATATCTCTGTTTTTATTCTAGATAGTCAACTATCACCATTGATATCAGTGGTAGTCAACTATTGTAGTTAATATTGGTGACTTTTAGCTATCATAGTTATTATTCCGCATATTTTATTGTTTATATGTTGTGTGTACAATGTGTTCTCGAAGCTCTTCTAGAACCCCTTCGTCCCCCGCCGGCCGACAAGGTGGGGTCGGTCGGTCGATCTCTCCAAGAATATGACCGGGGGAAGAGTTCGGATCTTCCGGAATTTTCTTGAATCACTGTGACACAAAGTGTATTAGTACAACATGGCAGTACCTGTCTCAATCCTACGTTTCATTTGTGTGCTACGATAACAACATGTCATACACATCAAAAAATTATTAGTTACTCCTACAATATTAGAGCAAAATAATAATATATACATTATTGGAGTAATGATGAACCTGAACGAAGTGATGGCACCCCAACGATCCTCTCCTCCTCCTCCTTCTGCTTCGGTCGACGTCGACGCCGATGATGAATCTTCCAACGATCCCACCTCCTTCACGAGGACGACTAATGATGGCAAGCCCATCGTCGAAGAATCTTCGTCGGCGTCGTCGGCGTCGAAGCGCCTACTCCGCGTTGCCATCACATCGGCCTTCTTGATGTCCATGGCGTGGCATTCCTTCCACGGGACTTGGACGAGGCGAGAACTCGCGTCGAATAGGATTTCTGATCGCGATCGTGCGAGTGCTGATGCTGTCGTAGGCGATGTCGCCGTCGTTTCCGCTTGGGAGATACCGGCGATGCAAGATGCGACTTCTTCGTCGCCGTCGTATTCTCGAGGGAGTTTGAGGAGCCGTCTTGGGAACGATGCCTTCGTGACGTCGGAGGATCGTCCGTGGCCATTGCTGACGCCTCGTCGCGACAATGTGCCATCAAATTCCTCTTCTTCCTCTTCATCGTCTATTTCTTCTTCTTCGTCTACTTCTTCAACATCGTCGTCCTCCAAAAGCAGAAGAAAATATTACAAGACCATTTTCCACAATGCCTACAAGGCCATTTACAATCTTAATCCCAATTCCAATCAGACTCCGCCAAATGTTCGAGAACTCTCCGAAAGCAGCGAAGGCGGCGACGGACACACCTCCACCTCCACCTCCAGCGAGACCCAAGAGCAAGAAGACCTGGCCGAAGAACTCTCCATCGAAGTGTCCTACGAAGACACCTACGACATCCTCGTCTTCCTCAGCGTGGCCTACATCTTCGGAGAAATCGCCTTTCACGTCGGAGTTCCTCCGCTCGTCGGACAAATCGTCGCCGGCTTCCTCCTGGGCCCGCAGCTCGCCGACTACGTCCCCTTCCCGGAGGCCATGGTCCTCCTGGGAGACCTGGGCTTGATCCTGCTCTTGATCGAGGCGGGCATCGAGTTGGACGTGGGGCTCGTCAAAGAGGCGGGCGTTCGTCCCGTCCTCATCGCGGTCACCGGGTCCATCCTTCCCTTCGGGATCGGGATGGGGTTGTCCCTCTCGCAGGGGCAGTCGGTCAAGTCCTCCATCGCGAGCGGGGCGTGTTTTTCGCCGACGAGTTTGGGAGTGGCGGCCAATGCCCTTTCGGGGGGGAAGGCTTTGAATACTCCGGTGGGGCAGTTGATTGTGGCGAGTGCCGTCATCGACGACATGATCGGGTTGATTATTCTGAGTATGTTGGAGGTTTTGGTGGCGGAGGAGCCGGCTCTGTACGAGTATTTCATTCCCATCGTGAGTTCGCAAATCAAATGTTGTTCGTTCGTGAGGACATGATTTTTTCTTGCCAAGATTCGTCCAACCCGTTTCCCTCCCCGTTTCCAAATAATATTGCAACAATTCCTCAGATATCCGCAGTCGGGTACCTCATCATCCTCGGCGTCTCCGCCATCACGTGGATCCCGCGAGTCGTCCAAAACAACATCCTACCACGCTTCCGCCCCGAAAATCGACCCTACGTCGCCCTCGTCCTCCTCTGGATGCTCGTCATGGCCTACCTCCCCATAATGTACTACTCGCGAGCGAGTCATCTCACCGGCGCCTTCCTCGCCGGACTCTCCTTCTCCCAAGTCGAAGGAGTCCATCACACCTTCGTCAACGAGGCGGGATCCATCATGGAATGGCTGTTGAGAATCTTCTTCGCCGCCTCCATCGGCTTTCAAGTCCCGGTCAAAATGTTCGGAAATTCCAGAGTCGTCGCCTGGGGATTCGCCTTCTACGTCGCCGTGCTCGGCAAACTTCCCGTCGGATTGTTCGCTCCGAAATACGCCGAGAGCACGCCGAAGGATTATCCCTTCAGTCCCTACGTTCGAGACGTGGTCGTCACCAGCGTGGCGATGACGTGCCGCGGAGAGTTTTCCTTCATCATCGCCGCGTTCGGCATCGGAGAGACGTTGTTGGACCCGGAATTGTATTCGGCCATCATATTCGCGGTCTTGCTCTCTTCGATCACATCGCCCATTTTCCTCACATTGATTCTCAAGTACTACAATCGACTGGCGTCCAAATACATCGAGCAGGATCAACTCGACAAATCCGGCGTCGGGGGGAAAGCTCCCCTGCACGTCAACATACAGATCCGATCGGCGGTCGTGCCGGGAATGCAAGGATCCATCAAACGATGCGTCAATTCGCTCGGATTGTTCGTCATCGATCAGAGGAGTTGGCAGCCCCGCGGTCTTTCGGTCGTTGTGGCGACGGAGTTGTATGCGGTGGATAGCAAAACGACCGTGGATATTGGAACCACGTTGAAAAAAATTGATTCGATGAAACCGTTGATGCCCGCATCGGAGAAGAAGGACAAGTCGAGTTCGCACGCGTCGATGGACGAAGAGCCTACCATCATCCCGGAGGAGGAAGAAGTGGTTCAGCAAGGACCGGATCCCGTGGCTTTGAGATGCGAAGAAATAAGGCAAGCGTTGTTGAATTGTCCCGAATTGGTCGATGCCAATGTGAAAGTATTGCAGTGGGTAAGTATCATTCCGCTATTCTAATTGATTTCATGAGAGCCGTACGGCGAGACAATCAAACGTCTTACCGATTCTCTTGTGACGTTCCAAGGTTCCGTTGGCTGACGCGTTGGACAAGCAAGCGGGACTTACTGCCTCGGAAAACGCCACGCAACGCGAGCGAATCCTTCTCGGCGAGGTGTCCGCGGCCTTGAAAAACAAAGAGACCATTGACACGCTTGTCGACGAAGCACCGAAGGTGAAGAAAACGAGGTTTAAAATGTTGAGTGGACCGGTTTCATGGGGATATGCCGAGCAGGAGAGAGGGAAGGAGGCGGAAGCAGAAAGGGTCAGTGCTGCTGCACCGACGACCACGGAGCCGATTGCCCCGGCTACTGTTCCGGTGAGCGAATCGGAGGCGGGAATGAGAAGACGCCCTCGACGTGCGAAGATGGTAAGTTCGCCTGCGGTCGGTGGAGCGGATCTCTGGGGAGAGGATGTGCAAGCTCAGGCGGCCGCTGCGAGGGGTGCGCCGCCTCCACCCGTGCAATATGATATGAATTCGGGTATTCGGTATGGTGTTGCTAGGCGCCAAAAAATGAAGTCTGACTTGAGTGTGATCGCGGAGTCCACACCGACCATTGAAGAGCGCCTCGATGGGTTGGTGAGGCACAGAATTGATTGAACGGAATTGAACTCGTTAGTCCTGCTGCAACACATTATTTCATAGGACAGGCTAGCACGTTTAGATTTGTACTCGGATTTGAGCATGATGAAAAAACTGTATTTAGCATTTTTTGAGTAGTGAAAAATTTTGATCACAAGAGGTATCACGTATAAGAAGTGGTTATTTACACTCAGCGCAAGCACGATTACAATAGCATGATCATTTTTGTTTATAAAAACATGTTCATCATTTGAGGAAGGGCTTCCCTCTTGTTCGTCTTTTTGATCTCTCCGTATTCGTCATTCCATTCCCAAACTCTCGCCAGTTCGCGGCCTGTTTCGGAAACGCTACGTTTCAGTTTGCGCATTGCACTTTCGAAGTCACGCATCGTAACCGGTCGAAGTAGTTGAAAACCGTTTCCGCCAGACCCATCTCCAAGTTCTTCATCCTCGTCGTCCGATTGGAGTTCTCCCCTATCCAACATTCTGGCTTGTTCGTGACTAATTTGAACTACTGCCTCGCGACACACTTCCTTCAAATCTGATCCAGTGTACCCATCCAATCTCTCCGCTATCATGGTTAAGTTGACGTCCGGCCCAAGTCGATTTTCAGCTAGCGTTACCTCCAGAATTTCTCTCCTCGTTTCGAGATCTGGCAAATCGACCAATATTCGACGAGGGAATCGCCTCAAGACGGCCTCGTCGAGGTCGAATGGACGATTTGTGGATCCGATTACAACTACTCGATCTGCGCCAGCCTCGCCATTTCCATTGGTTCCCGAATTTAAACCATCCCATTCGCTCATCATAGTCTGCGGCGATCGAAAGTGATTAGTGAAGTGAGGGGACGATAGGTCCAGAGGATGGGAGTTTTATCGAACGAATCACTTACCGTTTTGACGCTTGTCAGAGTACCGTGCGCAGAATCATCGGAGCTTCCCTCCCGACTCGAGAGAAGAGAGTCAACTTCATCTATGAAAATAACGCATGGCGCAATCCTCCTGGCTAGAGTGAACACCGCCTTGGCATTCTTTTCGGATTCCCCAAGCCATTTATTCTCAACAGAGGAGGCATCAACACTTAGGAAGCTCGCACCTCCCTCTGTTGCAACAGCTTTTGCTAACATTGTTTTACCCGTACCTGTACTCAAAAAATGTAGATGAAATGAGATTTAGCCGACCAAGATGAAGCCAAGAAAAGTCTAATATACTAACCTGGAGGGCCGAAAAGTAAAACTCCTTTCACTGCTTCTCTTGCGATGCCTTCGCTGTACAAATGAGGAAACTTCAAAGGATATGTAATGCTCTGTCGGAGTAGCTCCTTCACTTCGCTCAAACCACCGATCATATCGTAGGTTACACCAATGTCCTGAGGCGAGACACAGTTTGGTATAAGAGCCCTTTCGTGCTTATCTTGGGCAAGTGCCATAAGGTCTTCTTTCGTGCGATGGGAAGCAAGGACTCCAGTAGACGACAGTAGTGAGCCATTTGAACCGGGAGAGGGGCTCACTCCGCAAATTAACGAGAGTGCAGATTCCAGACTCGAAGGGTGGATGTGTTGAACCTTGGCGGAGGTATTTTTGTGTTGATGAGATGCTCCGCCCTCGGAATTGTCTTCGCGAAGGAAATTCAGCAAAGTTTTATCGGTTGCTTTTTTTGTAGGCACGGAACTTGATTTGGTCACCCCCCAAGGCGACTCCTACAAAAAGAAAATGAAAATGTTATACCCTGCCACCATAGACCAAACGTCAAGAGGAATTCAACAATGTAAACAAACTTACATGATGTCTTTGGCTCTTTCCTGCCTCAATCTCCACAGCGCATTTGATGATGTCGCCTATCTCGTCCGTAATGTCCCTCACGCTCATCATTTGCCTCAAGACTGCACCCGCCCCCTTGGTTCCAGCATTCAAGTCGATTCCCAAATGCCTACGAGACAACTGCGAAAGAAGAGCACTTCGATTCTTCCTGAAGATGACGGAGCCACGTTCTCTATCAGCCCACGCGTTCCATGATCGTTGCCTGACTGGATCTATTGGCGCTTGCAGTGGGACGTTTTGGCACAATGCCTGTAACCTCATCAAATTTCTCTGGATTTTTTGCTCTGAAGTCAACTTCACGTTGCTTTTCGCCTTTTCTTTTTCTCTACGATCCTTCTTCGCTCCTGCTAGAGCTGCCGCGGCAACTGCTAATGTTCGTGCACGATCCATGCTGCGTTCACGCTTGCTTTTATAAGGCTTGTTTGATTTGGACGAGGAAACTGATGTCTTGGTAGCCTTGGTAGGGTCTTGAGAATCAATCGCAGTGTCTGATTCAGAAGGTTTATCACTGGCTGAGGTATCAGTTGTTTCGTCGCTTTCTTCAGCACTAGCAGTCTCCGATTCCGAGGCAGAAGGACGAGTGGTTCCCACTTCATCGATAGTTTTGCCTTTGTCAGAAGCTGATGATAGAATTTTGTTCAACCACCCTCCCATTCCATGTGGCACATTTCCACTTTTATCAATATTTCCATGTGTTTGATGCTTTTGATGTGGTGTTGGCGGAGATTGCTTCTGCTTGAATTGATCCCCTGGCATCATCCCTTTGTTAGGATGATCAGGACCCGGTGGAACGTAAACGGAGAGCATCACACCTTGGCATCTTGGGTCAACAAGCGCCGGTGCAGCCCGTGATAGATTTTCCGCAATACCTCGGCGCAAGTTCTCATTCGACAATACTTGCGAGAAAGCTTTTGCAATATGCAGCGGGATACCCCCTCCAGTTCCGCTACTTGATGCTGACATTTGTGCTAGACGATCAATAACCCCCGACATGGCGTCTTGAATTGCTCGTCTGACGGCCTCAGGCGGTGGCTTGAACTCACCGCCTCCACCATTGCCATTCTCGTTGTTATTGTCGGCATTGCTGTTGAATACCTCACTACCGAAAGGTGAAGTAATTGTGGCATTGAAGAAGGCGGCATGCGAACCTTCCTTTCCATTATTGGATCCATCTGCTCCCATCTGTTCCGCTTGGTTCACAAGATCTTCCATTTGTTTCACAAACATGACTTTCTGGTCATCGTCTTCGTCAATCCCCTCCTCTTTCAATTTCCTCAGATTCTCCTTCGCCATATTGGCCAATATCGTCGGAAACAAATTCCCAGCCTGAGGAGGCGCAATCGTGCCCATGATTTGCGGCTTACCCGTCTGATCAACAGTTCTTGCCAGGAAGATATTGAATCGACGGGATCCTTCCGGATCGTTGACCCCCGACGCGTTTATGTTGTTCGCACTGAATGCCCCTGGATTGAACGGCCCACCCGCATTTTGATTGTTTCGCATTTGTGCGTTGAATTCTGGAGACCCGGGTGGATTTGGTGACATGAATGAAAAAGATTTCCCTGGTGAGTTTGTTTGAGGAAGTGCATTTTGACGATTCATTTTTCCGGTTGCAGCACCTACAGTGCCGACGGGAAGGGAGGTTGTCGATGCATCAATACCCTTGCCTCCTAACATTAGAAGATGGATACTGTCTTTCTTCACACACTCTTGCGCCAAACACTCTACCGCGGACTTTGATTTCAGAATGGAGGGAGATGAGTCGGATCTCAAAAACAGGACCAAGGAAAGAGGTTTCGAAACTTTTGCAGATGGATCGATTGTACTACTCTCTCCCCCGTCGTCGTCCTCTGTCTCATACCACAATCTTTCGTCTTCCTTCATTAAACGTAAGCTCTCTACGGCAAGGTCATCGTTTGGATCATCAAGACCGAGTTCCAAATCGCGGTTCATACGATCAGAAATTTTGGCAAACTTGTGTTTGTTCTTTCCCTCCTTTCCATCATTGCATAACTTTCCTTCGCTTGCTAAACGAGTCAAATGCCTCAACAAAGCTGAATTTCGAAGTTCCTCCGGATCAATTGTCGGCGGATCCTCCCTTTCGTTCTTCGCAGCCAAATCGTTCAAGGAAGCTTCTACGGATTTTCGCACAGATGCCAATGCTTCATCGTCGATCAAGGCTACACCACACGACAACGAATGAGCCAATGCCATGGCCACAGTCTCTTGCATGCCCATTGTACACTTCCAAGGATTGGAACGGCGTGTGGAAGACGAACTATTTTCATCCATATCGTTTGCGTCCGGACCAAAGAACCGTCCATTCGAGCCATTGGCATCGTCCATTCCCATTCCCATTCCGGGAGGCATCCCACCTTGCCCCATGAATTGTTGCGGGGGCGGGGAAAATGCTTGGTTGTTATTTCTATTCACGCCGCTACCGAACGGAGTCGATTTTTCGTCTTCGGCGTCATCATTGTTTGGCGGGAATAGGCATATTCCCCCTCTATACCACCAAGAGGGTAGTTGTTCTGATTCATGCAGTTTGTCGTCTTCCTCCCCATTCTCTATTTCTTCTTCGTCGTCGTCGTCGTAGTCCTCTTCCTCCTCGACCTCGTTGGTGTCATCATCAACGGCAGAAGGAACTTCCTTCGGCATTTTCCCGTGCATAGAATGTGATCCCGCTCTCTCTCCACTGGAAGGTGATGGCAAAGTCCCCCCAACCACTAACCTTTCTCTCCAACGAGGCTGACAGGCCAAACTCAAAGCCCCCTTGAGTGTCCTTGACGTTTCTGCATCGAGATACTTCCTACGAATCATGGAATCAATGGAGTTTTCCTTCTTGTGGGTGCTAGATGTAGAGATGTATCCGGTGTCCTGTTGCTGATGATAATGATGATGCGACCCTCCCAGTTCTGCCAACAATCCATGATATAATGTCCTCCTGTCCAATCTCCTTCGAGAGGCCACGTCCACATTACGAAGAGATATGGACCCATCTTTGGAGGGTAGGCGTGGCACCTGCGGAGGAAGAAATACCATGGATTGGAATGCAGAAATGAGGATTTGGTCCATTGTTTCGGGATCGATGTTTGTTGCGGTACTGTTTTTGATGTCGGACACTTTTCTATTTTTTAAGGAGCCATCTGCGGACGATCTCTTGGTGAGGAATCCACGTTTGTATTTTCGTTCTCTCCTCGTAATTTCGTCTTCCTTGGCAACATCGTGTCCTGCCAAATGATAGGATGTCGATGAGTCAAACGTGGCTGTGGACTCATCCACGTCGGCGTCCAAGTCATCCGTGATCTCCACACCTTCGTCGTCGTCTCGAGCTGAATCCGCCGACGATTTCAATGCAACATCCACGTCAACATCGACCATTTCCACTTCTACCTTCACTTCTGCCTCGTGATTCCTGCGATCGTTGTCAGTTGGTTTGCTTTTTACCGCTTGATCATCATCGCCCCCATTCCCTCTCGCGACCCCCCTCCGCTCCAGCTCCGATTCCATCTCGCGAATCCTTTTCTTCATCCCATCCCTCCTTTGCGCCATTTCCACCAAAGTGCGCAACTCGTCGCCAACGCCGTCATCCTGCCGTCCGTTTCGTTTCTTCATTCGCAGTTCTTTTTCCAACTGATCCAAATCGGAAAAGAATTCTTCTTGGTCTTCGCCTTCGATTTCGTCTTCTTCGTTGTCCAAATCGCTATCTTCCTCGTCATCCGAAGAATTCCCATCGGGATCTCCCACTGCATTGGCTTTTTTGCCCACCTTGACTTGATTTCCGCCGCCAGTCTCATTGTCGTGTTTGTTGTCGCCTGCGATGTTGGAAGTTTGATCATCGGGCCTGTCGACGGAAGTTTCCACCGAAGTCGTAATGGATGCACTGGGCGTTTTCGTCAACGTGGGAGGATCGTCTTGATCGTTATTCGCTTCGGACTCGGACGAAGGCATTCCTTTTTCGTCGCCGCCAATCCCCAAATCTCCGTGCTCGCGATCATTATTTCCATTGCCTTCCATGGAGTCGTGAGAGGACGACCCTCCCCGATAGAGAAACAGAGAAGACTCCAACGACAGACCGTTGACATGGAAACGATTCGGGTCTACCAGCGACTCAGGCGCCTCGTTGAGAACGGTGCCGCTGTTGCTGGAAATCAGACGGGGCCGACGACGTCTCTGCACCAAGGCCGGGCGACGGGCTTGCACGCGACAACCTCCGTGATTATTATTTACGCTGGAGATGAAAATGGTGGTCGTCGTTGCGATGGCAACAGTCGTTTGGAGAAGCCACATGATTTCGAGTATTTGTATGCTTTTTTGTGAATTGATTGACGCACGCACGAATTTTTATGGAGCCGAAGTCGAAGCCGCCCACCACGTTGCGGGACCAAAAAGGCTATTTAATGGGAGGAAGATAATATTTTTAGAACTTGAAAAAGTTTCTCTTTAACTACGACTCTAAACGTGTCACAGCTGCACCCCCAGTTCTGCAAACGATATCTACTTAAATTATTAGTGTAGTGGTTAGTCGGTGAGTCGGGAATACTTCTGAAATTTAAGATGTTGGAGCCGCTAATGTCATTACTTACTATTGGGACTCTTCCTCGACGTGGCCTCGAGTTGGATGAATGAAGAAGGAAATGAAAGTAATTCTGATTCCGGTGATGATGTTGTACTTATGTGTGTTAAAAAGTACAATACAAAGCACCACAATATTTCATTTTTTGTCTGAAAAGAGCCATTCTAAACTAGAGGAGTGTAGTATCGTGATCGTATGGTACTAGTACTACAGAGATCGACAGAAGAAAAAAAGGAGACTACTAAAAAGATATTCACTAAAAATACTAATGTACCAAGAACAAAAGTCGAAATTCGAATCGATTGGAACCAAAAAGAAAATTCTCAACAACTACAAATGACCTGCGCCACGTGGAATATTGTAGTGCATCCTTCATCCCCCGACCACTTTTTCACACCGGAGTTTTCTCGTCCTTGATCTTCGACCTGCTGTGCCACTACGACAAGGCCAAATCCATGAACCCCTCCCCACCAGACCCCAAAATTGAAGTTCATTCCAAGAGGTTTCCACTAATTTTTTCGGTGATTTAATTCCATTTTAAATGTTTTTCACAACCTCAAACTTG